>MU225083.1:3794168-3814524 GCA_018584345.1 Thuja plicata | reverse complement strand
CTCTTACATATTCATTTATGAGTCTCCAAATTCATAAATGAACCTTGTCCCCCCTCTCTCTCTCCCATTCTTCTATAAATAGAAGCCTGTTTTGAGAGCAAATAAGCCTTCACCTTAGATCAAAAATTACATTGTTATGCTATTAGATTCATCCTATATTTACATTTCATCTATTATATCATGCTAGTTCATTGTTTCCATTTCATCTTTTAAAGCTAGATTGCATGCTTTTTCACATTTTTAGCTTAAATTTGAATTAAATCCTTCATGCTAGAATAGTATTGGTCACTGATTTGAAGCATATTCTGAGGGCTAAATATGCAACTAATCACACTCTTTCTAGTTAGAAGGCAATAGGTTGATATTAATGGTTTTTAACATTTTGACTAACCATTTGAACTAATGCAATGACCTATTGAGTGTTTGTGTTGTTTTCAACAGGTACCCAAATACACACACACAATTGGGAGTTTTAGGTGTTTTAAGAGTTTGTTTATTGTTTCAAGTGATTTTGGATCAATTTGGTCATTTTTATCATGCTAATATAATAGGACTCCATTTGAAGTCATTGGGGTTCAAAAAGTTACAAAATGCAAAAATGTTGCAATGTTGTCAATGTTGCTTTAGCAAGTTTTTCCAAAAGTTGCTCAAGAAGTTCAAATTTGGTTTCCAACAGTCATAACCATCCATGGATCAAATGGAACTATAATTTGAAGGTATTTAGACACATCAAATCCTATCAAATGGGGTTAGACAATGTATGTTTACGTTTTTATGCATTATGAATAAGAGTTAACATATTTTCCTGAGCATTTATTGATGGTATGGAAGTGTATGGATTGATAGGATTGAAAAATTTCTATAATTAGATAGCATTGTGAATCTAGTTTCCAGAACATTTTGTTTTTCCTCATCCGGTGTTGATTTTCTAAAGTTATAAACAATTTGGTGGAGAGTGTCCAAGAATACACCAAATCTAGGAATGTTGCACAAATGAATCCCTAACTTGAAATTTCACCAGTGGAATTCCATGGCCACTTAGGAAATTCAATTTAGGGATGTACTTTTAATGATTCTAGAGGCTCAGGTTGAGATCCGGAGGTTTGGTCTTTTTGGCATCAAGCCCTAGGTTAAATATCCCTAGGTATTTAACCAGTCAAGCATGTACAGTTGTGTGAAGATGAGAAATTTGATTGGAAGGATCAATTGAAAGGTTGATTTAGACTAGTTAGAGATAGTAGAATACTTCCCAAACCATGCATCCATTCTATGAACCCATCCTTAGCCACTTGCTTTTTAATCCAAGCTTGATCTAGCCAATTAGGTCTGTGAACTTTGTAAGGGTTTAGTGGTGCTAGAGTAGAGTTGGAATTTAGGAATTTGGGGATTGTATTAAATCCATAAAGGATACTTTAAAACATCCTTCTTTAATTATGTTCCTTCCATGATCAAAATTTGTCATAGAAAAACCACTTGGAAAAGGCTATAAGGATTCATATGCTAGTAAAGGATCTTAGAATTGTGAGTGTTCAAGAGTCAAATGGTTGGTGATACCATGTCTACAGAGCCTAAGTAAGGTTTTCCAACCTTTATATTGGTTGGTTGTAGCCACTGGTGAAGATTTTCAGATTTTGGCTTAGTTTAGGGAAAGTGTCCCTAAGTCAAAATTTGAGAGGAACTTGAACAAAACCCTTGGGTGATGAATTGGAGTAAGAAAGGTGTGAAGATCTCATAGATAGTTTAGTATCCATCATATTGAAAGGTTGGTGGAGTTTAATTGTACTAAGAGCAAGGTTGAAGAGTTGTGGAAGAGATTGTTTATCTCTTTGTCTTCTTGTTCTGCACTCTGCATTAAAGAAGATCCTCTATCTATCTTTGACGAGGTGGAGGGAATGAAGTATCATGATGAAAAGGATGATGATGCCTCTAAGGAGGAAATTGTGGATAAATATGAGATTTATAACAAGGATATTCTTGAGAAGGATGACACCCTCACGGAAGAGAACTAAGAGGAGTCTAATAGGCATTTCTAGGACAATAGCCCTCCTTTTTTGGAAGGAACTGGTGATATTTTCTCTGTGGTTGCCAAAGGTAGGGCTGGAGATGAAATTGTGAAAACCCCCAATAGGAGATTTTTGAGGATGCTATAAATCTACACAATATTCCAGATCAGCTCTAGATGAATGATAGTAATGCCCAGAATTGGAGTGGTGAAGATAATGTTAAGGGAAATGCTGAAGATGAGAGCATTGACAGAGAGACTGAAGATGGGAATGATGCTGGCGATGGGGATATTGGTGATATGGGCATGGAGATCAATGTTGATAATGAAAGGGTACTACTCCTTTGGAGTTTCTTTCCAAAACAATTGACTCAAGTATTAATTGAGAGGCTGAAGATCATCCAAACACTACCTATGAGAACCCAAATATTGAGGTTAACACTGAGAAGGGAAAGAGTACTAAGAAATAGAAAAAGGTGAGTCTACATCTCTTGAGGAACATGAATTCAACACAAATAGAGTCACCAACATGAGTGTCTTGAATTCGGCTAGAAGCAGAGCTATCTTGGCCTTCAACCTAGATAAATGAGCATTTCATGAAATCCAACAATTGAGTATTAAGTAAAGAACCCTGGATGCTAGGAATGAGGTGCTCAAAGAGATGGTGGATAAAATTAGGAATGACACTGCCATGTATAATTGTAAAGTTGAAAATGTTTTTATTGAGAGAATTTTGAGAGTTCTAGTTTTCTTAATGAGAAGATTACTAGCATCATAGATGATAAGCTCACCCCCATCCTCAATAAAACAATTAACAATGAGAAAATGCTCAGGAAGCTCTTGACCCTCAGCAATGAGGGCATGGAATCTAGTGTCACTAACCTTAATATATTGTATGCTCTTTTAGAAGGAAATTACATGGATAAAAATTCCATTACCATTTATGATGATGCTATTAAGCAGGATGAGCAGATTTCTAGCCCAGGCTCTAGAACCAGAGAAAGTACAAAGAAGAAAATGGATTCTCAGCCTAAAGATCTTATGAGCCTTAAGGAATCTATCTAGAAGATTCATGCCCTGCTGGTGGATTTTGAGGATTTCCTCAATATGATGGATTGAATTGTGTTGCTGGACATTTTTTTGTTTCTGTTTGTTGGACAATGTGCTTGCCATTTTTTTTTATCTTTTTGAGGATGGTGCTATAATTGTAATATCTTGGGGTTTTCCCTCTTTTGGTTTTGTCATATCCTTAAGGCATTCATTATCTTTTCAATTATTTTAATGTTCTTTCTTGCTTCTAGATTGTAAGGGTTTCAGGGTCCCCTTCAAAACCTGTTGTTTTCTCAATCAAAAACATACGCGAGATTGTTATGTTGGATAAACCATTCATAACATTCATGTTCACCAAAAACAATACATTGGAGAGAATAGTTGTTTGGGATCCTTCATAAAGGGGTTCGTATGCCTTCTCAAGTAGAGGTATATCATGAAAAACATCAAGGTCATCTTGATTAGCTGCGCCAGTACCATCATCTTCAATTGTGTTTTCTAGAACATGATCAGGTGTGCAAATACCATCATCTTCAATTATGTTTTCTGGTGCATGATCATCTTCCTCCATGGGATCATTATCATCAGCTTCAATATTCGCACCTCCATGTTCCTCCACTTGGAAATCTGCATTCTCTGGGTTGTCATGGTCCATAAAATGTGCCCTGGGGAGGTCAACCTATATGAAAATGATGAGCATAAATAAACCATGATCAAGATCTCATCATCAAGTGATTTATTATGTATATAAATTGTTAAAATAATATAATGAACAACTTACCAATTGACAATGTTCATTCCCCCCTTCAATGTGACCATGTTACCTACAATGTTTCTCAGTTGTTCTGATTAGAAGTCTTTGATTCTTTAAGCCCTTACAATTTTTGTAGGGATAATAACATTTTCCATCACCTTTTCTTTTGAATTTAGACCAAAATCTAGCAAGTGTCTCCTTTTTTTGTTCTCCGTTGATATTATCTGACATGGTCTTTCTTCACAAGCAAAAAAATTGAGCTATCCATCATCATTCAATAGATTTTATGCAATCAAAATGTAAGTGTTATACCTTATGAATCATTCATTATAGAGCCCCTTTAAATCATCAATTGATAAGGACACATTTTCATAGTGTGTCAAGGTATAATATTAATATTAGGAATCAACTACTTAGTATTTTAGTCAAACTAATTAACCTATAATTTATGAGTAGTGACTCACACAAATTCATCTCTCATAAAAATGAATTGTCCACTTAGTACTCATTGAATCTAGGTGATACTAACAAGCATGAAGCATTGACACTTCCGAAGAAGTCATCCATCCTAATTTTATTCTAACTCAAACACACTTACCCATAAATTTTCCCAAACTCCAATCTTAACAAAGATAAAGAAGATTGTATTGAAGACCTTTCCTACCGAGTCATTTTGAAACTATCTTGCCACCATGGCATCCCTAAGACCACTTTTCCTTGAGACATTTTTTCATTGAACTACCAAATGATATTTTCCTATTTGTTATTTTTAGAATTACCCTTTAACTATTCGTCTGAGAGTCCTTGGAATGACAACTAGAGAGGTGGATAAAGGTTGATAGATATAGAGGCAGTAAATATGTTTCATCCAAAGGATAAAATTATATGCAAAGTTTAATACTAGATACCTTGATCATTTAACATAAAAGGGTATCAGAACACATTCACACAGTCTAGTGTATGACTGTGACAAATTAGATTTGATAAAATAGTTCATATACTGATTCCAAGGCTCTATTAATTGACCCAATTTGACTTCACATGGGTATTTACAACTTCCCTTGTGCCTATTACATGCCAACACACCATTTACATATGTTGGTTTCAATGAGAAGATAGTAGACATCTATTATTTCTTCCTTTATCAGTATATTCACAAATGTTATAAAAATGATCAAATAATGCCAAGTTTTGCTGGGCTTTTTTCTTCCGAGTCCAAGACTGATACCAAAATCAGCTTATTGAGAATCTCACTAGTGAGCATTAAGTGGTTTTAGTTGAGATGTTCCTATGAGTTTTATGAAAATTATTGTGTTGCTAAAATTTCCCTTAAGCTCTGCCTATGCATACAATACTCTCTATACTAATTAAAAGTCTTGACTAATACAATGTCTAAAAATAGAGCAGCCATAAAAAGTGATTAAGTATTTTGTAGTACAAATAGAAGATAAAAATGAAAATATAGTTGTCAACCCAATTCTCACATGTGGCTTTATCGACTTTCTCACCAAATGCTATAATAGCAAGAGAAGAGGAAAATAAAATATAGGTAGTTGGAGCGAAATTTATGCACGGACGACAACATATTATATATGCATTTACATGGTTAAAAAGAGAATCAAATTGAAATGAATTGTTTTTGAAAAAAATTAATTCAATACTGTAACACATGTTTATATCTATCTATCAATATATGTGCAACTACAAGAAATAGTGCAAGAACATGTGTTAGAATAGTGCGACCAGGAAGCAGGCCCCTGTTTGTGCATTGAATTTGTAGAGAAAATCTATGAAATTATGTGGGTTTAAGAAGTAATAGTTTCCAAATGTGTATTTGGTTGTTGTAGATATTGTTATGACTATCAAGATAGTCCAATATGATGTGAAATTCAGATTTATACCAATATATAAATTTGTAGAAATCTCAGGTTTAATGTTGTCAAGATTGCTAGTTTGTGTTGAGTTTATGTGGTTTTGTGTGAAATTCTATTTATGCAATTTTCAAATATTAAATTTCATGTAGTACATTACAAAAGATAACTTATATATAGAAAGACAAAACATATCTCACTCAAATGATTAACCTGTCCAACTCCTCTCTCAATCATGAAATTACAATTTAAATGCAATTATCTCTCAAAATATGACTTTGAACAAAGCCAAATTGGTTGCAACAAAAAATCTCACCCTTACAAGAAAATAATTGAAGAATTAATCTATGCCCATCTTCTCTTTTTAAGGATCAATCACCCATATTTTCTATGATATTTCTAGTGATTTCTCATTTTCGTCTAAGCATTATTATAGCATCTATTATGCATGGATTTTGAATACATGAACTTCGATGCAACTTTGATCTCTACTATGTTAATCTTGACTATCTTTAGTTTACAAGTCATTATTGATTATTACTTCTATTAGAAATCAAAGGTATATGTTACTACACCCTAAAGAATCAAAATCCAAGCCTAGGAATGTCAACCTAGGTCTATGGTAGCACATGTGACCAAATAATGGGCCAATTCAGGAATGACTAATCTCTCATTTAATCTCTACTAGTCTAATGGGAGTGTTCCTTGAGGTCTTAAGTAGAAAAATTAAAGAGAATTGAACAATTAAAAACTAGGCCCTCAACAACCACATCTAAGGATATTTGAATCCCTAAAACTTGTCACTAGATTCATGCCAACATTAACTACAAACCTAACTTCAAAACCTCCAATAAGTAGATAATAACACTCTTGCACAAATACCAAAGGATAATAACATTTTTGTACTCCTACAAGTGAGTCCACTTAACTATACATCCACAAGTGTAAGAGGTAAACACATTATCACTGTCATATATTCTTTATTTGAGTTCACATAAGATATGATATAGTTATTTTATTTGAATATGAGTGCATGGTAGGTCCTAAAATATTCCTACACTAAAAAAGGGAAAATAGAGACGTGATTGATTTTATGAGTAGGTCCTAAACTATTTCTAGAATACTCACTCCGAAGTCCTAAACCTAGATCTTGAACCAGGATGAATTAGACCCAAATCAGTAGGTCCAGGGGGTCATACCAATTACCTTGTTATGAAATTATCTACGAAACACAATCCTTGATATTAGGGTTTGTTTTTATGAAAGAGTGGTTTGAACCAAATGTATTACAACATGACAATTTTTTTTTTTTTAAGCAAAAGTGGGTATACCACTAATAAATATATTTATATTAATAAAAACTGGTTCAAGAGCTCAGTCGGGAAAGAGCCAGTAAGAAAACCTGACTTCATTACTCAATACAATATTATAATGAGGAAAGAAACCTAGCTATTACATATTTATATTTTATTCAAATGTCTCCTATCTCGAATCCACTATACTTTCTCAACAGCTTATAAAAACTTCACATTTACATTGTGGATATTGCAAAATTAATCCCTCAAAATACATCTAACATTTGCAACCTTTAACTATATCTAATCGGGTTGATACTAAATAATAATAATTCTTAGGGGTTAATTTTCAATACATACCTCTAGTTGAGGAAGAAAAGGAGATAGGCGACATGTAACATCTTGTAGTAGCTACAACAACCCACAGTAAGCAATTTAGACTCTATAGCTCCACTATACTTTTGCTGACATGGGTATGCAATCACATTATATAGTAACAAACATGGTGATAAAACACACATGAAGGTATATGTCATGAGTATCTTTCTTATGCAAGACAATGTGTGGTAGCAAGTAGTCAACAATAGGTTGAAACTCTTGCTCAAGTCCAGGCACGGGGACTCCAGTCAACTGTTTAAATAAAAAAAACTTTTGATATCCTGAAATAAAACTACCCAAGAGAATATATATTCAATTTTCAAATTTATACTAAATGATATTTATTAACTGCATAGCATGTACCACCATTGACCATTGATAAAGGAAATTAGTAGGGTTTCATGTCTTGCCGATAGGATAAATCATCGGCCAAACAACACAAATCTGAGGGACTAATGAAAATGAGATTCACGTACCTATTGTAAGCTCCAAAATAGTTTGTGCCCTCCACCGCCTCTTCTCTAGCGCATAAACTGCTCTCTGGAACTTAACATAATGAATAGAAATCTAACTTTTTTAGAAAAGTTATGCCTGTGGTTGTCAGAATTACGACGACCATGGGCATTGACTCTTCTATCATCCTAATTTTGATCACTAACACAAGCATGGATTAAAAAAAATCAAAATTTTCCTTGCATAATCTGACCAAGAAAAACAAATATAATGCCCCATCAAAAATTTCCATTAGAAATTAGGGTGAAATGTATTAGTAATTGCTCTCTTCATGAATTTCACACATGCATGACACTACATCACTATTTTTTTTTGTATATGACAATCATTGATCACATAACAGTGACCTTAATATTGCTCTCTTCATTATCTTTGAGCCATTATTGTCATTATTTTTTACCATAAAAAGAGTTGTTCTTTCTCACTTTCACAACAGAAATCACTCGTTTTCATCTTTATTGTCCCTCAACTTTCTGTGTTCTTTGATATCACTATTATCCTTGTACATAAATCTGCCTCTAGAAGTAGTGAGTACCTCTTGAAATCATCAACAAATAGTCACTACCATGGAGATGAAACCTTCTTCAAGAACATACATTATATTTTGAAGCATTGATGTCATAAAAAAAAACCATACCATCTCCAACAGGTTTTTCATTTGGATTATATGCCTATAATGTTACCTTTTCATGTCCTACTGTTAACACATTGAAATATGCTCCTTATCTCTTGTTTTCTTTGGGTCTCCAGGTTGGTCTATTCTCTAATTTTCTTATGATAGTATCTTTTACTTACTCTTTGATTATCCAATATTGTCTCTAACCTTTAACACTTGTTGTTTGGACACATTAGATAACACTTTCTTCATAATTGCCCATACATACAATATCACTTCAATAACATTGTATCATGAACTCTTCTTGTTTTCTGTGACAAACCTATCCATATAATCTCTTGTAGTATTGAATGCATTATCATTTTTCTTCTTCAAAATATGAATGTTCTCTTAATGATCTAGTATTCATTAATTAAATGAAATCTTTATAACAATGTGTATATCTTTAACAACATCCATCATCACTGTTTTCATATTCATGATAGTGATGAATGCTTTGTTATCAACTTCCTTCATTTACTTTTTCAATCATGGCAATAAATGTCACTTTTTCATGGAACTCCTTGATGTTCATAAGGACGTCTTATCATTATCTTTTGCACTTATCATTCTTGAAATAACACTGTCATTGTTGTTTGAACCACTACTTCGAAGTTGAAATACTATAGTGTTTGATAATTTCTTGAAGATACCTGAAAGTTTCTTTGATAGTTGCAAATTCCAAGTTTCAAGATGGGTTAAATATTAAATTTCCATACTTGTCACTATTTTGGGTGCTAGTATTTTACCTCATTCTCTTAGGCCATTGAAAACACTTTCAAAGGGTCAATCACTACATAAGACATCACAAAAGGTCCATTACTCAGAACACAAGCACGCCCTCAGACTTATTTGCTTCAATAGTTTTAGTTGGTTCAAGAGCTTAAGATAACTTGATAATGCCCATTTGAGTATCTCACTCTTGCGAGATTCTCTTTCTTGTGATGTGACATCATTGGGAACTTTGTGACTTCTTGATAAGCCATATTGGTATGTCCAAGCTGCTATGTATAAAGCTAAACCAAAAAGTCATTCTGTCAAGGCCAACAATTGTCTCTTTTAACATTCTTTATTCCTCTCAAAATACCAAGCTCTATTTGTATTTGGTTAATATATTTATTTCATCCAAACCCCTAGGAAATTTGTATATGGTAAATGTGAAAATTTAGATCTTTTAAAATAGACATACCAAAAAGCTCCTTGCTTTGTTGCAAAGATTGAGATCAGAAGCTTTCTTTTTAGCACAATGTCACTCCCTTTCATGTGAACAATTTGGAACTTTTTAGGTTGTTTACAAAAAATTTTAATGCTATTTTGATAGTTAGAAGATACCAAATGTTGGCCCACTCACGGACCCCCAATTTAAAATTTCCAAATCAAGCTCTCTTTTCATTAATAGTGGTCCAAAATAAAATGTGCACTTTTCCTAAATGATTTTTCTTGCAATTATTTTATGAAAAATAATATTCAAAGAAATGGTTGAACCAGGTCAAAGTTTAAATAGTTCAATGGGTACGAAGTATTCAACGAGTTCAAAGGTTCAGCTAGTTCACAAGGTTCCATAGGTTTGAAGGTACAAGTTCGATAGAAAAGTTCAAAAGTGCAGATTGCAAAGTTCAATGTTTAGAATGCATATAGTTCAGCCGGTTCAAAAATTCCAAATATTCAAGAAGTTCAAAATTTGACAGTTCAAAGGTCTAAGATGTCGAAGATTTTAAATTTCATATAATCAGCCTCTTAGTGAACTTAGAGACCAAGTGGTTCAAATCTTGAATACACAAAGAAATGAACCCACATATAATCTATGTTGAAGGAAAAGTTTTCAAGCCCAAAATGTTGCAAGTCTTCCATCATTAGAGGGTATAGAGAGTCCACAATCAAGGTCGATAGGGAGAAATATAAATAACACCTACAACATTTCATAATGACCATTTTCTACCTCGATTGATGATGCATTTTAGTAAGCCTAGAGAATCTTAAACATAATATTTTGTACAAGTCTCTGAATAATTTTTTGTGGGATTCTTTTGAACATTCACTTGAATCAGCCAGACACATTAATTCGATTGTCTATTCCCCACAACTTCCTAAGGTCTCTGTGTTGAAGCAGCAATTGCTATTCTTATATCAACAAACATGTGGAAGCTAATTTTTGAATATTTCCAAGCTGACATCCGACATATTTCATTCAGAAATTGAGAGATGGACAACCATTGTTTTAAAAAGAAGAGTACATTGTTACTTATAAGCCATTGAAGGATTGTGTTCAAGCGATTTCAAATCAGTAAAATTCTAAGACTTTGATAAATAATCGGATGATGGAATTGATGATGAAATATTTCTGTTTTTATTCGAACCAATCATTAAATCAGTGACGACCTATGAAGGACCAACCCGTGTGCCCTCCCATTTTTTGATATATTTCTTGGTTCAAAATTTTTGACTGGTAGCTCCACCATTATCATTGACAGAGGCAGCATGTTGTAGTATCCCTTGATTGTCATCATTATATGAAGAGACTTGACAAACATTTTTTTGGGTTGACACAAAAGAATGACGTGATCATTAAATCCAAATACCCGGATGTGCACAAACCATGAATGCTGGAGCTTCTCCAATGGCAGGACCTATATCTCAATCTGGTTATTAAGAACAGGTATTTGTATGTGCGGGCATATATTTTGAAACTTCATTAAGTTGGTGTTGTGTATGGAACCGGGGCCGCTTTCAATCGCCAAGGTTACATGAAATATCTGTTAAAAGATATTAGCAATGGGAATGTGTATAAAGGGAACGATCTTGCTGCATCAAGAATTATGGTAAAATGGTGCAGTTGTGAGCTATCGGGAACAATAGTGTCACTTATTTTTTGCAAGCTTAATTGTTTTTCTTAGTGTGTGATGTTTAAAACTAGCGGCATTCTCTCCGACTGTAAACATCACGCAGTGAGTAATCCTAGATAAAAAGTGCTAAATAGTCAAAGTCGACTTACTTTTTGCAAGCTTAATTTTTTCCTTATTGTATGATGTTTAAGACTAACATGGCATTCCCTTGATTGGATTTTTGTTATTTTACTTACTCTTGCATTGTTTGAATGACATCTTATTGTTAAGACCCAACAGATAAATGAAGGTGGCATTAAATTAAATTTGATCTGCAATTCGATAGACACTTTTAGATAGAGGAGGCTAATATCAAATATTGATACTTCTGATGATAATGGCCTCAACATATTTAATGGAGCTAAAATAGAGATGGAAGGGATAAAATACATTTCCATTAAGAGGGCCAATGTATGCCACCTGTCTAAGTCCAATTCTATATCATTTCAATCTGTAGAACATTATTTTCATAAACCTTAAAACTCCAATGTTTATGAAATTGTCAAGTCCAAAAAGGAAGTTATCGGGAGTATATTAAAATACTTCAACACCATTTAAAGTAGTAAAAGAGCCCATTACAATGTATTATTATCAGAAGCAAATTTTATTCAAATATTTAGATAAAACATTATGACAAAAGGGGAAAGAACTGATTCTCCAAGAATCAAGAATCAGTTATTAAAACTAAAAAGTCACCAAAGAGAGCATTTTATTTATGGAGGTTTTTTTTTTTTGGAAAGGTGGGGTTCTTCTTTTTCCAGAAGTTTGTGGGCTATCAGAAGGGGGGGAATATTTTCAGTTCTGTAATTGTAACAAAGGAAGAGGGAAAGTTTGCCTTTGGTACAGGGATAAAATGATATGTTAATCATTCTTATTATGTATTTTAAAATAAAGAGGAATATATCTTCCAGATCTGTTGGTTCGAATATATCTTTCTTGGATTGAAATTAATCCGTTGATTGTTTCATTCATATTTTTAGATATTCTCTTGTTCCATCTTGTCAATTATATGTGTATGTTATGAAATTTGTAGGTTTTGTACATTCATATATGCAAAATGAAACATTTAATCTCCCTCTTGTTTCTCTATAGAGGGAAGATTGATTACAAGGTCTTTGTGCCATATATTTAATTTTATTTAAAGTTATTAAAGTCTGTAATCACATTCATTCAATATTGATCGATGAATGTCAGTGTGCCTTCTCTACCTTCTGGTTAAAGATATAATCAAAATATAATTCATTGTAAATCCAACGAAGAGAGTTGTACCTTCATATCAAAATTCAGAGAGCACTTGCACACATAACCATTGCAAGTGACTCAACTGTTAGTCTCAAATTTTGTCTTTCAATTTGGGCATTCAAGAGTCATTTTGAAAATATTTGTAAAAGGACAAATCTGTTTACTAACACCAAAAAAATGAGGTTAAGGTATTTGAAAAAAAAACACACAATGCAAAAGAATAATTTTGAAAAATGTGTTCATACACATAATTTATTAAGTAGTTTTCATTTGTGAATTTCTTGGGGACTTGAAGAAATACAACTTTGACCACATTCTGAAGAGCATGTGGAAATAATTAACATGAACAATAATTTTCTTGAATTAGGTTTCTAGATGATTGAGAAATGCTATTCAAAGTTTAGGTGCAAGGGGTTGATTACAATTCTAAAATAGTCACTTGCTAGCCTAACCCGTTGGGCAGTTGGTTACGCATGTTATTAGATTTGAAGAAGAGAAGCATCTTGTTGTTTGGTCCCTTTTTCCAGGTATTTTGTCATCCATGTAACATGGGGATAGGTTATTTAGCCTTCTCAACCAGATCCCTTGGGATGATGCTCATATCATCATACAATTGCATTGGAAAAAATGTGCTTCTAGCGGTGATCTGTGTCATGTAGGAATGGTTATGGACAATACCCACTTTTGATGATGTCTTGATTTGATGGCTAATGTAGGTGTGCTGTGATAGATTGGTCTACTCATATAGGTGTTTTGTGCAAGTTCTAGTGGTAGAGGGATGAGACATTTGAATGTGTGCATAAGAGTCTTGTGCTAGATGTAAATTCAACAAACCATATAATCTTGTGTGTTAGTTGTGGATAGGAGCACAAACTCAAGGTCTCGTGTGGTGGATCTGAAGATTTTCCTTACTTGGGCCTCTACCATGACCAAAGTAACTGCTTCTTAACTTTAACCTTAATTTCAATTTTGTCCTTATTTTCTATTATGATTTGCCTCCTAGAGGTAACTTCTCTTAAATGTTCCCTTGTTTGTATTATAAAGGAGGACTGGCCTTTAGGCAACATTGACTTTATAATTTATTTAAATTTGAATTCTAAAAGAGTTGGCTATTCTCAATTTGTTCCTCTTCGCAATAGCCCAATCAACTCATTTTGATTTTGCAATGTTTCTTCCTATATAAATATGGCGGGGATATGACCAGTAACATATAATTTGGTACTTTGAGTGTTGGACACCTTTGAGCACACATCTGATCCATACTAAGAAGAATTTTTACTAGTCTTTATTTCAATCCAATGCATGTCAATGTTGAAAATATTTATGCCAATATATGTCAAGAAGTGCCTCAAATAAGTAACTATTCTAATATTTTTGGAATTATAATTATCATTATTGATAATTATTATGGAATATCTCCTCATCTATAATCTATGGAGTTTCAATTTCCAAGGCAAAAAATCTAGACTAATATTTGCATATACAAAATCCTTGGTGAAGGGTCGGTTCAATATATTTAATTATGGGATATACATTACAAGGTAAATATAGTGAAAGCCAATGCTAATGTAATCGTATTTAATGCCTTAATATTTTCCAGTAAAGCTTTGAATGTTTTTATATATTTTTTCATTTGAATTGTCAAAAAAGTAATTTCCTTTTTGTTTTCAAATAATTTTGGTTCCTATTGGCGTTAACTAGGTGGCAAGAATTAGCACAATTATATCTATAGGAAAATAAATCCTTATTACTATTTTTTCTATTGATATCATGATTATGTTTGTCACTCCTTATCTTCCATCACAATGAGTTGATTTCCACAATCTATACGTTATCTGATTTCTACAATCCATAAGTTATTTGAAGGCTGCTTCTAGATTTGATTGTATAAGTGTTTTTTCATCAAAGTTTCAGATCACACTCTGTGATCCATCATCAGATGTGTATGTGTTTCTTTTCATCAATAGTTTGGATCACACTCTATGATCCATGATCAGGAGTGTGATCTGAAATATTAATGTGATCATGATGATGGATCACAGAGTGTGAACTAAAACATTGATGCAAAAAAATACTTACACATCTAATGATGGATCACAGTGTGTGATTCAAAATGTTGATGAAAAAAACTTACATAATCAATTCCAAAAGCAACATTCAGACACCTTTTTTTTTTTCTAGTTCAATGTTTTGGTAGTTTGAGTTTAAGTTTTCTTGGATTTAGGCACAACATATCCAAGAATATTAGGTTATAACCTTGATTGACTGAAAATTTTCTTTGTTTGGATCCTTAAGAATAAATGTTATTTTTTATTTCATTATTAAAATTCCCTATTTAATAATAACTTTTAAATTCATTTTTACTGAATTGAAGTTAGCAATTACATATGCAGCCAATTTTAATAGTTTTGTGGATGCAAAAATCAACTTATATGGTTTTGCATTTTTTGTGCTAATGGTACAGGTGGGACGAGTAACTCTTGTTTCTCGCCAAGGAGATAGAAATTACTCCCATCAACGAGAGAAAATTTATTCATGATGTCTTCTTCAAGTTATAGGTATTTTCATTTGAACATGTTTAAATGGTGGATTTTTTAGAGAGATTACTTCCATACATATTTGATTTTGATTAAAAAATTGATGTAATATTTATGCTTTTTATAGTAAAATCTTAAGAAAACATGTGCATACACCATATATATGGTTAAAATGGAACAAGTCAGCCCATTTTTCTCTAAAAAGGTAGACATCATAATTCTCTTAAGAAAAATCAACTAGGAGAAAAATAGTCACTCTTTATCAAGGGTTCAACAAATCTCTTATAATAAATTCTTGTTTTCAGATCATCACTATTAACTAAAATGATAGAATATGTAGGTGAGTTTATCTATCACAAAGAAGACAGTTTTTGCAATTCTCATAAAATAAAATAAAAGGGATAGGAATAAAATTTATATGTATCCATAGATGAAAAAAGTAGGTCAATGAAGCCAAAAAGCTACTAGTTAAATTAGTTAAATATTGGGTTGAAATTACCCTAGGTTGAGATGGTCAATACATATTAAACATGAAGAAACAATAATACTTTGGGAATCTTTACATATATTTTCGAAAGGTATATGTGTCATGACACACAATTTCAATAAGGGTTAGGATTTTAACAACTACTAACTAGTGTCGTTACAATTACCCTTTGCTCGAGATGTTTTGTTCTTAAAGGATAGGAATAGATGTATGTGAATCTAATTTTCCTAAATTAAATACTTTGTGATGTATTGAGAATGAAAATTTTATGCATGTGTTTCAAGAACAACTCCAGGTCAAGGAAAAAATTTCCATTATTCAGCCAAGTGTTATAGCCTAGTTTGAAAAAGAACCATGTTCCTAATATTTAGAAAAGATGCTAAAAAAATTCATGGATGTGACTTGATCTTGGGTAATTACAATGCATAAGCTAGACAACCAATCTTCTTGTGTAAGGTGATGCACTGGAAATCATAATTCTCTTATTTAGCTAATGAGTTTGCAGTTGTAGAATATATTTAAGACTTCCATGGACATCCTTGGTAGGAAATTTAGTACTAAGATTAGGAACAACTCATATGGTTTGGATCACCATCAAAAGGCCAAAGTCAAGTCACATGACAACTGATCATGGTTTGTGATGACATGGCTTATACCAAGGTGTTGGCACTCAACTATGCCACACTACCAAAATATTGCAACCTATCGAGTTTGTACCATGAGTAATGACAACCACAAATGGAAAAAGGCTATATGAAAGAAATTTTATCTTGGGACCACTCTATCCTAACATCATTTTTAGTGCTCCTACCACCGATTTTTACCATATTACTATTAGTACTTCATTAATGCATGACTGCTATCACATCTTTTCTATACTTTAAATAAATATGGCCTCATGTATTTTATTTTCTATCCTTCTAATAATATATCCCTTTCCTTAATGTAACAGTAACACTCATTGTTGTTTATCACTGCTTTTCTAACTTTTCACATTTACTTATAGTCCTCATATATTATTGGGCATCCATATTGTTGTCACTATCACATTGACTGTTATTAATATCCGTAATGTTGTCTTTGGTCTTTTATTCACTATTTTTAATTGAATGCATCTCTATTTGTTGTTTCCAATAGCAGTGGCTTTGTTTATTTAACAAATCTTGTCATGACTTCCTTTTGTGCTTATCAACCATAGGTCTACATTGGAGTTCTACTACTATAATTGCCCCTTCATTAGTGTTAAATGTTACCACTGCCTAAAAATTGAATAACAATATACTCACTATTTTTTCATGCCCCCATGATAGAAAATACCGTTGTTTGATATTACCTTTACTTTGATAGATATGATCCCTTTTCTATCATTAATTCTCTGATGGTCTCTATTTTGTATTTTCATAGAACTATGATGATGCAGGAACATCTTAGGATCTTGGCAATCTTGCATCCACCAAAAAAATATTTTATTTTCTTGTTAACCAGCCTGGTATTTTGGTCAATGGTTGATTTGTGATTGTTATTTTGTGTTGTGGTCATGACAACATGTTTTTGGTGTCGTCCTGGAGCTTATCATATGATTGCACATCATTTGGTTTCATCACACATAAGTTATGGCAAATTCTTTGTGTATTTTTCATGTTCTTCATGTTTTTGGTTGGTGGTTGGGTTTTTTGATCATTTTTCAATCTTTCAATTGGTTTTTCCAAGAGTGATCATGCTAGCTCATTATTTTGTTTGGGTCCAACATTATTTTGTGATCACATCTCTTAATTATTTCATTGGAGGTTGTTCCTAAGGATTTGGTTCTTGACCTATTTGGTTGTAATGTATTTACTCAATTCTTGGGGAATGTAATATTTTCAAGGCCGACTTGATGTTGCGATGACTTTATAAGCTTATGGACTTGTTCCTAAGGAGTAGGATGATCTCATAAGATTACATGTCTTTACTTGGGTAGGGTTGTAAGGGTTTTGAGTGTTATCAGGTATGTGTGTTTGGAATGTATGACTAACATGTTAAACAACATGTAAATTTGTTGTAAATGATTTACGATGATAATAAAAGGCCGAATCTCTTATTTTTACCTATTTTGTCTTATTTTCTTCTGTTGTTTTATATTGGTTGAAAGGATTGGACCGATCTCCTTGAGGTTTCTCCTTCCTTGAGTCCGTTAGGTGGTATCACAATACAAAGCTGAAGGTTGAGCATAAGGTTGTAAAAGATCTATGTTGACTGAGGTTGAGATTCTTGTGTTGATAGATCTGAGTTGATGACTTGTGAATCCCTTAAGCTATTGATCATAAGGTGGAAGAGTGAAGATCTTACTTGCAATCAAAGAGGACTTGTGCAAGGTGGCGAGGAAGGGTTTGTTGTTGTGTGTTGAGTGCTAAAGGAATATCTATTGGATGTAGGTTTCGTGTATGTCTACAGATCACACGTTGGAGAAGAACCTTGTGATAGATCACTAGTTGGAGGGCTAGTTGCACCTAAGAATTGGGAAGTTTCTGCCTAGAAGAATGAACCCTATAAGGATAGATAAAATGATGGAAGAATTTAAAGTTGAGATGAGGAATGATATTAAAAAATGTGTTGATTGGATTGAGAAGGAATCCTGAGAATTAAGAAGAATTTGAGGAGGTGGATGAAGATATTGAGACTGTAGATGTTGAGATCCCTATAGATGAGGAAAGGTTTTTGAGAGCTATGACATAAGTAAGTATAAGTCATAGAATGGATGTTACTACTTTTATCGGTTCATTTCATCCCAAGGATTTGATAAACTGGATTGGAGAGTTAGAAGATTAATTTTAGCTTGAAGATATCAAAGATCCACAGAGGGTTAGGTTAGCATAGACTAAGTTGAAGGGTCATGCTGCCTTATGGTGGAAAGAATTACAAAAAGATAGGGAAGAGCATGGTGAGAGAAAAATCACTAAATGGAAGGTGATGATTGCTAGGTTAAAAGCTTAATTCATTCCTAAGGATTATGAATTAGAGTTGTTAAAGAAATTGCAAAAGTTGAGGCAGAAATACATGTGTGGAAGAATATACATAGGAATTATATAGAATGACTATCAGATCTGGTCACAAGGAAGTATCTAAGGAGAATGTGGCAAGGTATGTTAATGGTCTGAGATTTAATATTCAAGATGGGTTGAGTATGTTGAGGATTAGTATTATTGAGGATGATTATCAGTATGCATTGAGGGCAGAAGATAAGTTGAAGAGAAGACAAAGTAACCCTAGAGGAAGAGAGAAGCAAGTTAGCAAAAATGAGAAGGAGAAGAAAACCATTGAAGCTGAATCTGATCAAAGGATTCCTAGAAGAAGGAATGGTAGCAAGGATTTCAAAGGTACTTGTTTCAAATGTGGTGGCATAGGATATAGGGATTTTCAATGTTTTGAAGGATCTAGTAAGAACATGGGTAAACATAATATTGTGGCACATGAGGAACATAATGCAGGTGAAGTTGTTGAAAATGAAGATGGGCCTGAGATAGGAGAGTGTCTTATGCTTAGGAGATCATGTTAAGTTAAAAGGAAGTTGAACCTATACAAAGGAGGAATTTGTTTAGGACTATTTTCAAATCAGGAGGTAAATTTTTTAAGGTTGTTATGGATAGTGGTAGTAATGACAACTTGGTATCAGAAGAGATGGTGTAGGAGCTTGGATTGAAAGGCTTAAACATCCTTGTCCTTATGGGATAAGTTGGTTTTCATATGATCATATGGTGGAGGTGAAAGATAAATTTTTGGTTAACTTCAACATTGGACCTTACAAAGATAAAGTGTTATGTGATGTGGTGTCTATGAGCACTTGTCATGTTCTATTGGGAATACCTTGGCAGTATGATAGAGGAGCTATTCATGATTGCAGAAGGAACTTGGTCACAATACAAAAGGATGGACAAAAGTTTACTCTAGATCCTTTGAAGGAAGCAGAAGGGAGAATTAGAAGGAATTTGAGTATGGTGAAGATTTATTAAGAGAAGCAGACTACAAAGGTTAGTATGGATCAGAAGAAGGGTCTTGAAGGTAAATATGATAAAGGAAAGTTGGTATGTAATTTTAAAAAGGGAAAGGTGGAGTAAAATATGAATTTGGTTTCTGAACAGATGAGGGTTTTTAAAAGAGCTAGATTAGTTATGCAAAAGGGAGGAGTTAGTAATATGGTTTCTGGTATTGATAAAGTTAGTACAGAGAGGAGTAAGTTGATGGATCTGAAAGAGGAGAGTGCAAAGGTATTAAGGAAGAGAGTTGTAGATAAAGATGATATTTGGTTCGAAAGCAAGCATGGGATTTATGTTCCATGAATTTTCAAATGTTCATAAGTTTCTCTTATGAAATATTTTTTTTACTTGGGGTGTCTCATGCAGGAGCATCTTAGGATCTTGGAAATCTTGCATCAACCAAACAATAGTTTGTTTTCTTGTTAATTAGCCTGGTGTTTTGGTCATTAGTTGATCTATGATTGTTATTTTGTGTTGCAGTCATGACAACATGTTTTTGGCATTGTCCTAGAGCTTATCCTATGACCACACATCATTTTATTTCATCATGCTAATGCAGGAGCATCTTGGGTGTAAGGGCAATCTTGCATCACCCAAAAATATGTGTTTTTCTATTCAATAAGGGCTATTTTGTACAAAGCTGCTATTTTTGGAAACTTACTATTTTTAGTAAGTTG
>MU225083.1:3746553-3788320 GCA_018584345.1 Thuja plicata | reverse complement strand
GTTTTCTAGGGCAGTTCTGGGTGGTTATTTGAGGCTTTGTCCTACAGATTATTGTAAGGGATGCCCATGTGGCTTTTGATATTGTAATTCTGAAGTTTGTAATTCCACATTTGTGGAGCCAATTTTCCATTCTTGCAAATTTCTGTTGTTGCTTCTTTGTTTCTGTTATGTGTTTGTGGGGAGCACCCTTCATCACATGCACAAGTTATGGAAGATTCTTTGCGTATCTGTCATGTTCTTCATATTTTCGGTTGGTGGTTGGGTTTTCCAACTATTTTGTGATCTTTCAATTGGTTTTTCTAGGCGCGATCATGCCAGCTCATTATTTCAATTGGGTCCAACATTATTTTGTGATCGCGTCTCTTAATTATTTCATTGGAGGTTGTTCCTAAGGATTTGGGTCCTAACCTATTTGGTTGTAATGTATTTACTTAATTCTTGGGGAATGTAATCTTTTCAAGGCCGACTTGATGTTGTGATGACTTTATAAGCTATGGACTTGTTTCTAAGTTGCAAGATGATCTTATAATATTATTTGTCTTAACTTGGGTAAGGTTGTAAGGTTTTTGAATGTAATCAGGCATGTGTGCTTGTCATGTATGACTAGCATGTGAAACAGTATGTTGTAGATCTATTATAAATGATTTCTAATGATAATAAAAGGCCAAATCTCTTATTTTTACCTATTTTGTCTTTTTTTTCTTCCATTGTGTTTTATTGGTTGTAAGGATTGGACCGATCTCCTTGAGGTTTCTCCTTCCTTGACTGTGTCATATGATGACATTGTAAGTCCTTTAGCTATCATATAATTTTTATTCAAATTTTATCACTACTACCAAGCATCATTTATAATGGCCATTATTTACATGTCATTTTAACATATCTTCTTTATACATCATAAAACCCATATTCATTCATATTCATAGAAATATTAATAGTATTTCAAATGTAAGTGAAAAATATGATGAATGACCTTGAATTGAAGCTTGAATAGACAATTTTTAGCAATCATTTACAAATTTGTAGGTAGACTAGTTTAGGTGTTGTTTTCATTACTCAAACATTGAGCATGGTTGTGACTTGTATTGGCCAATGAAATGGTTGTTGGGTAGCATCTTGTATTTTATAATGTTTCCATGGAGGAAAGTGTTATTGCTATAATTCGGTCTCTTTCTATGGTTGTATTTTTTATTAGGGCTTCTTAGTTGGAGGTGTTGGTTGTATTTCCAGTTTTGGAGCTTGCCAGAGCTTTTTTGAAGTTCTTAGTCATTTCCATGCCTAAAAGTTGAAAATATTGTCTAAAGTTGTCAAAGTGCCTCTGCAAATAATGATCTTCTAGCCAAAAATCAAGAAAGAATGCAAAACCCTAAGCCCTAGGTCAAATTTTCATAAATATCCAAGAAAAACCCTACTTAATCAAAATCCTTTCTATTTTGTTGTTACTTTTTCAATAGAAACCCGATCACTTAATTCATGTTTTATTTCATATTTATTCACTTAATCCGCGTTGTCTTGTTATATTTTAAGAATATTCCTTTTCTTTTTGAGACTTGGCAATTGCCTTTTGTCGTGTTGTCTCTTTAAGAAGCGAATATGCTTTCATTCCTTATGAGATTTCACATGAGCTGTAGATGTAGATCTTGATCCTGTGGTTGGTGGATAATCTCTTTGAAAAACCAGAGTTAGAGAATTTATTTGGTGACTTCGAGTTTACTCAATCACATTGTCACGAAAAGTGATCAGAATTACAAGTTGGGTTTAAGATCAGTTTGAAGTTTCATGCAGTCGCGTAATCGCAAAGAGAAGCAAGAATTAAGTTAAAAGATCTAAGATTAAGTGATAGCCATCGATCTAAAGTGGAATCCTGTGGTGGTCGTAAAGTCTTGATCAAAACTCTTGAGTTAAGAAATGTATCAGTGACTTCGAGTTTACTCAGTTGCGGTGTCTCACAAAGAAACCAAGGTTGACAGGTTGGTTAAAAATCCTTCAGTCGCATGATCTCTTTTAAAATCCAAGGTTGAGTAAAGATAAAGAGATTAAGAGGCTATCGTCAAATGAAAGATAGATCCTGTGGCCAGCGTGAAGTCATGATAAAAAGTTTTAGAGAGATAAAAGATAAAGAGATATCCTGACTACCGTTCGATGAAGGAGGGAACTAGTGGCTGGAGTTAAATCGTGAAAGAAACCATGAGTTAGTGTTTTCTTAAAGAGGCACTGAGATACAATGGGTTGCAATGTTGCAATAGGAACTATGGTTAAAATGAGTTCAGTTAAGTATAAGTCAGTTTGCAGTGAGAAGATCTGAGCCATGAAAAAAAGATAGATCCTATGAATTGCGTGTAGTCATTTTAGAAAGTCAAATAGTCAAAGTAAATTGTAGTGGTTCATAAATGATAATTCAGATTGGGACACATAGCTAAACCTTTCAAAGACGATATTTAGTCAGGAAGTCTTGAAGCAAACTAGAGGTAAAGAGTTTCTCTCCGTGACATGGAGACTTCTTAAGTCGTGAAGTCTCGAAGTAAACTATAGTTAAGTGAAAAGAAATGGATATTACCCATGAGTAGTTAGATTAAAAATAAGATCTACGGTAGTCACAAAGTCTCAAATGAAAAAATAAAAGTACAAAAAGTAAGCAAGATTACACACGGGTCATCCGATTGAAAAATGATCGTGTGACAATCGCGTAATCTCAATAGAAACTCAGGGTAAATGAAATCTTAAAGTGACAAAGAGATTACACAGTCGGGTAGTCTCTAAAACAAAACCAAGGTGTAAGATAATTTATTAAAGTTTATGTCGTGGAGTCTCAAAGAGAATGAGAGTTAAGTGATTTTACTCAGCGATTAAGAGGTAGCCATTGATCTGAAGGATGATCGTGTGGTGGTCATTAAGTCTCAATAGATAGCTAAAGTTAATGATAACTCTTCATGACAATGAGATCACACAGTTGCATAGTCATTGAAAGCAACCAGAGTAAGATCAAGGTAATATATGAGGTTTTCTCCGTGCCATGTTACACAGTTGACAACCAATAAGAATGAAGAGTTTATGACAGCGTGTTTTAAAAGATTGCTGAGCTATTTAAAAAGAGCCAATAGAATCAAATATTGATATATTTTCAAATTTAATAAGGTTTTTATAAGAAAAGTTATTATTTGAAATTAATCTCCTGTCAGTTTGAAATGTCACGGCTAAGAGCTAGAATTGATTTCACAGCACATAGAAGTAAAGACAGAAAAGACTAAATTGTGAATTCATGAAAGAGATTGGTGCATTAATAGGCATTACCATTGTTCATTCCATCTTACCAATTTACAAGAATCTAGAGCTCAGAATTTGTATGAGTAATTAGCATTTTTAGTAAGAACGAAGTTATCAAGGTCTACAGAGTGAATAGAGAAGTTTTCAATTCAGAATCCAGAAAGTGATTTTCAGTGCTGAAGGTTTGAAGTGATTTACAGTTAAAAGTGAGGGTTTTGAGAAGATTTGTTTCAATATCGGTAAAAAAAAAAAGGGGTAAAGCTGATCAGTTACAATTCACACCAGACAGTATGAGAAGAGCAATAAGTGTTGCCTCCACCAGCGGGAAGAGCGATGATGATGATGACCTTAAAGGGAAAAGGAACTATTCAGAAGAGTTCATTCAACTTCTCCTGGGCTCCAATTAGGGAAAAACCATAAACAATGAATACCTAGGAGATAATTATGCATATATTAGAGATGCTAAAACACCAGATTGTTCTGGTTACCCCTTATTCAATTATTTCCATAAAAATAGTGATGGCCCTATTCCCATATCAAACCCCTGGACAAGTGGATTAGCTAAGTTAGTTGTCCCTAATGTATTTATAGATGTGGACTTGATCTTAGAGTTGGCCAGTAGGTATGATACTATTTCAAAGACCATCAAGAAGGATGATGGTACTATTTTAGTGACCTTGGATTGAGCTTCATTCATGAAAGTTTTGATATTTATAACCCTTGTTCCACAAAGATAAACTCAAAAGCCCTAGATGTTAAATATACCAGAGAGGTGGGTATTGTTTCTAAATTGATCTAGGATCATACACCAAAGGGAACTAGGAACTACATTTCCCTATCCCTAGTGATCCATCACCATATTTTTACAAAGACTTATCTTTTTACATGAAATACATATCCTATGCCCTATGCAGAGTCTTAGGTATAGATAGTGGAAGGGAAAGAGTATCATCAAATATGTTGATGATAATCCTAGAATTACAAAGTCCTTATGTGAGTATCGAATATGATTACATTCAATATGTAATTGACAAGATGCACCAAGGATTTGTTGGTATTCAGAATAAGGTAGGAAGGCCTAAGTTCCTGCAATACACATTGCTTATGCATCTCATCATGTTCTACAACTTCAGCATTATGGACCAATCAAATTTACTGCTTATAAAGTTTTATCATGGAAAAATCAACCATGTGTAGTTATGGTTAAGGGTATGGAACTACACCTCTAGGGAGAATGAGTTTTGTGCATTTGAGAATTAGGTAGTATACCCACTATTGAGCAATCTAGGGGTAGATATGACCAGACTTCTGGTGAAGGCACTACAATTATTGAGACCTTGTCAATTTGTAGACAAATGGAATGGAGATCATAACTGGGGTCACTTCAATTGTCACCAAAATTTTACACTAACCAGAGTATATGGTTGTTTACAACCACCACATATCTTGCCTTATAGAGTGCCACCCAGAATTGCAATTATGGAGTTTTTGTGGCTGCTTATGTTAATAGATAGGGAGCATTTAGATTCACACAGGAAAGAGACCTTCACACCAAGGTAGTTAATTGCCTCATATTTCACAATAGGAAAGAAGGCCTATGACCCTGTCAATGGATGGTTGAGGCACTACACGATGAATGTTGCCATGTATAGATATATTGACATAGAGGGATTTATAGAAAGTGCCAAGAAACTTTTAACACCTACCATTCCTATTACCAAAATGCATCAGCCCTATGAGGAGGAAGATTTGATTAGAAACATCCTTGAAGAGGATATAATTGAAGAAAGATTGATAAAGTATCATGATTTGATGGATTTGGAACAACAATTAAAGAGGAAAGGGATCCCATTTGGTAGATATTTCTCAGGTATGCCCTATCTGCAAAGATTAGAAAAGATGATTGAATCACATGGCTTACTTAGTAATCAAATTGAAGAACAAATTGAATATAAGGACAAAGGTCCCAACAAGAAATCATCATCAGAATATAGCAGCAGCTATTCCATGCATATCCCACCACCCCAGGATCAGCCACCTCATAATGAGGAAAATATCATTGACTTGACAGAAGTACATGAGACTGAGATGGATGTAGAGCCTCCACAAAAGAAAAAAAGGGTGGAAACATGGGAGCTTTATATTGCAAAAACACAGAAGAAGAAAAAGGATAGAATTGGTGCCCTATTCATAGGGACTAGTTCTTATGATCATCAACTAAGAAATTTTATAAGAGAGGGAAATAAAAAGAGGGAGAAAACTGATGACAATGTTGAGATGTCTGTCATTTTGTTTCAAGATGAAAGGGAGCTACAATAAGAGGAGTTCCTAAAAGATAATGAGTTCATCAAGACTAAGGAGTTCAAGGACTTCCTTATATGGGCTAAGCAAGAGCAAGTTGGAGCCCAATTGAAATCACAAGGAGGAGAGGCTATTACAAGTGAAGCATTACAAGCCCTCCAAGCATATGACCCAGAGTCTGAGAATACGACTCATGATGAAGCAAGACAACTAGTAAAGTCCAGTGGTATGCTCATAGTGGAAGGATGGGACTTGGCTTCAGCCTTTATTATAGACCAGATCAGAAGGCAGCCTGACGTTAAGATTTCTATAGAAACACAAATAGGAGAAATAATAAAGGGGTGTGGTTATGATTCTAAATCTCAAACCCTAGAAATGTGGTCTCTGGATCCTAAGAATCAAAAGTCATCACTAATTAATGTTCAAGAGAAAATGGAGGGAGACAAGATAATATGGTCTGTACACAATACAAAAGACCTTGAGATTTCTCAGGCCCTAACTCATTTTTCTCACCTAAATGAGGCAAGGGCAGTACATATGTCTAATAGATATCAGAAGTTATTTGATAAAAGAAGCCTTGTTGCCAAGGATAGAGAATTAGGTTTGATGAAGATTAGTGCAATGGAAAAGATAATTGCAAACCTAACTCAAAAATTACAAGAGATGCCTGAGGTTTCTCCTACTTTACCTAAAGAAGGAACTAATGCTGAGATCCAGACTAAATATACATGGTATGTTGCATCAGAAATAGAGCAGAGAATTGAGGATCATAATGAAGTTGTTTTAGGAGCCTTAATGAAAATTTTGCAACATAGGGTAGATATATTAAAAGATAAAGTTGATGTAGTATATGCTACTTATGGAAAATTGTCTGGCTTACAAGTTGAAGTGAATAATTTTGTATCAATTTTAAACACCTACTTCGCAACATGGTCAGTAAGGACTGGGTTATTTGAGAGGTTAGCATCATTGCAACCATTGAGATCAGATTCCTCAGATATTGTAACCCAGGTTGGAGAAGAGATAGGACAGATTGGGGTAACCTTGTCCTTTTTCAAAGGCAATGCAAATCAAATTGAGGCCATAATTAATATGTTTGGGCCTGACTATAATAAATTTGTGTCATCAATAAGGTCAGAGGATAATCAAATCAAGCCATTAGGAGTATGGAGCACAGAATTTGACACTTTATTACCTAATAAAGAGGTATATATTTCTGACAATGGCAAATTGGATATGGAGAGGTACAATAAGATTTTAAATGAGGCCTTTAAGGCAGAAATAGAATTCAATAAATTTATAATAGATGTCAAGAGCATTACAGATGCTAGGTGGGAAAGGAAAAAAACACAACTTTAAAACATTTAGAGTTTTAATTGGCCTGCAAAGGATGATGTCACGACATGGGATGTTCTTACAAAGCCCAAGAAGAAGAAACCTACCATTATTGACATTGACATTATTGATGAAGAGTAAAAGGACACTTGGTACCTGATCTTTGAGCACAGGGAGGTTAGTCATCTTGAAGACTAGTGTAAATTAGCATGTAATGGCAGTCACTAAGTCTCGCCACAAATATTGGAGGTTATCTTGAACACATATAGACAAAGGTGCTAGTAATCACAAGAAGACAAGATCAAATCTGATTTCATTCTTCATTTTTGTCCATCCACCGCTTGGTCTCTTCTTGTCTTTTGTCCTTTTCTATGTTTTTAGGGTTAGGTTTTAAACCATCCAAAGCTTGTTGCATCCTTACTTCTTAAGGATTCCAAGATGGTTTTAGACTATATATAGAGCATGTTGTAACTTTTAAATGATGATGGAATATAATTATAAGGAAGACTACTAAATTTTGTTTGAGCCTCTATATATTTTGGTCTATTGAATGTATTTTAAAGCAGTTAGACATTAATAAAATACATTGCAATCTCTATTATATATCTTGTGTTGTCTCTTTTTATTTTTGTTCAAGATTTTATATGTTTAAATTCTAAGGAATTTAAATATATAATTACAAGGTGATTGTGCAGTCATTTGTGAGGCCCTTCAAGGAAGGAGTAATTATTTTAGGTGATCCCAGAAAGCTGAATATTGGTATTAAGATCTGATAAAAAAGTTGTAGGAAAGAATGGATAGTTTGTAAGGCATTCTATCTAGGTTGTATGTATTTTCATTAATCACCTATTTGTGGATTTGCGTTTGATATTGACTCATTACCCATAGGATTAGGCATTGGTTTATGGTTTGGAAAGTAATTGTTCATCATACAATATTTAAAATCAATCAATAAATTACACCTCATTCATAAAAAGCATACATTTGCAAGTAATTGTATTACAGGATACAATTCAATTTGATGATTCCTTCAAGAGAGAATCAATAGGGTAACCCTCTTAAGTTCAGAGAACTGTAAAAGGAAGAAGGATGAGAATCCTTATCACATTAATATTTGCTATTGTTAAGATAATGGTTTTTCTTATTAAGCTCTGTATCAGATTAAACATAGTCATTTTCATAGTTTTCTATTTATTCATACAGTAAAAGGCAATTGGAAAACTAGCAAAAGACTTAATCCACTATAACAAATACTGCAAGTCAGTAATCATTCAAAGGTAATACCCGACTGAGTATGTGGAGCTAAAAGAAGAAGGAGGATATTATCCAATCCTCATCAATTAGGCTTTTTCTTGCATAAATTTAAGTTGGAAATATACAAGAGCAAGCATTCACACTATTTTAAGGTTCTTGCAAGAAAAATCCCTAACAAAATGGCGACTCTGTTGGGGACTTAAAAGTTGTATTCAGAATATCTATGGTGTTTAAAAGATAAATCAAGGTACAGTTGAGTTTTCCAATCTAGGTCATCCTTGTAGTATTCATATTTCCAAAACTTGTTTTGGGTGGCGACTCTAAAAGTAAATTTTGTAATCAGTGCAAAAGTGAAATATTTATACAAATTTTACAAATATGAATACTAGGTCAAGAATGAGATATAATCTTGAAGTTGAGTTGGACAGTGGAATCCCAACTACTTCAAGAACTAATATGTCTTGGAGAGAGAGGAAGAACCAAGCCAATATTAATGACTCTTCTCCAAGAAATGAAGAGAACAAGACTAGAAGGAAAGATACAAATCAATCCGGTCATGAGGGGAACACCTTAAAGTATGAAGAATCTCCTGATCTTGGATTAGAAACATATGCAATTACTACTAATTCTAGTGAAAGAGAAGGAACTGACGCTATTAGCTCAGATTTTGAAGTTCCTTCTAATGAGCTTGTTGAAGAAGAAAGAATCCTCATGAGGTAGTTAGCCCTTATTCAGCAAAAGAAAAGAGAAAAAGATCTTAAAAAAAAAACATCAGCAAAAAAATGTTGATAAGTTTAGAAGATCTTTGAGACATCAAGCTGCAAAAATTTTTGAGAGGTCTCGGAGAGACCAAGAGATTCCAAACACCCACAAAGGTTTAGGTCCTCAAACCTTTAGAGATAAAGGAAAAAAGAAAGTTACTAAAAATGAAGTTGAGGAACCAAAAACTCATAAAATCTTGACTGAACAAATGTATAAGCTAGACATTGACCTTGAAAGATCAAGAAGGGAGAAATAAAATATGGTGAAGATGATGGAAAAAGCAGAAGATAAAGCTGCTACCTTGGAGATGAAGAAAAAGATTGACTTTCTACAATCTTCCAAATATTCTTATGTTGGTGGTCAAAACACTACATCTTCAAAATCCAAGACTGCTTCTTTCCAGGAGGATGACAAATTTCAAAGGAGGCCATTACACCCGGAAAGGTACAAGAAATTCACTTTTATAGGCATTCCTAGTTATCCTAATGCAGTTCCTAATGATATTGGAGAAAAACTCCCTAAGTTTTCAGGAAACAATGTCATTTCTTGCAAAGTTCATTTAAGAAAATTCATAGATATCATAGATGATTTAAATATTAATCATCAAGATGTCCTAATGAAGCTATTTGTTCAATCCCTAGTAGAGGATGCTAGGGAATGGTTTAGAGGATTGTCTAATGGTTCTGTTGCATCTATGGAAGAACTAATAGATTTGTTCAAAGACCAGTATGGTGACAAAACCAATGAAGGGTTCTTGCTAAATGAATTCAATAACATAAAAAAGAATTTTAATGAAGAGGTTACTGAATTTAACACAAGATTTTAGAGGGCCATGCACAAGCTTTTTCAAAAAATCAAACTGGATGAAAAGGTATGTCTGGCTACATACCTAAATGCTTTTGATTCAAAAATGGGTTATGCTCTTAGAGATGAAAATTCTAGAAGTCTCACAGATGCATATAAAATTACAGTAAGCATAGAAATGAACATAATGGTATCAGGGAAAATGGGCAGAAGAGATGATGCTCATTTTAGTAGGAGCAAAGAACCTAGATATAAAGAGTACAAGGCCCCACAAAATAATTGACAATCTTATAAAAATAACTATAACCCATAAAATAGGATGTAAAATCATCCTTATGGTACTCAATTCAAGGATGGAAAGCCTATTGCTCCACCGAGAAAAGATAAACCAGAAAATAGGACCCCTAACCCACTACATAAAAATGCTATGAATATGTGTAGTGACACTTACTGGTGTGAGGTTTGTCAAGCCCCACACAACCCTGATTTTTATATTGTAGCCTTAGAAATCATTTCTAATGAAGAGAAAGAAGGTGAAGAAGATGAGCTATGTGATCTCAATAGGTGTGATATGACTAATGCATATGCATGCTCTGATATAGATTCTGAAGAAGAAATTGAGAACCATGACATGTATGGTTCACAAGGAAGAACAGAGGTATATCACCAACAAATCCTATCTGACAGTGATGAAGAGGAAGTTAATGATATAAGATGCTATGCACAAAATAGTCAAGGATCTACCACCATAAGGAAACCCTCTGATGAAGAAAAAGCTAGAATCATTATTGATCTAGTGAACAAAGCAAGAAATAACTACCACTTAAGAAATAGAGTTGTGGGTAATGTGGGTAGTCAGCCAGCAAGCATCTTCATTAAGGAAAATAAGACATATGCCAAATATATACCAAAAAGAGATGGACCTAGGGAAAATGTAAATAAACCTAAGGTCAAATTTGTAAACAAAGCTAGTGATCCAAAAGATGTACATGAAGGAAAAACTAAAGTGCCAGAAGCAGGTACTCCCTCTCCCAAGGTTGAAAATAAGAGATCCAAGAAGGAAGAGCCTACTCTGAATATTCAAATAGAGGAAAATAATATCGTTATTGAAAAAACTAAAACCTCTGATGTAAAATATACTCCAGTGGATATGGGCCAGTGTTTATCTCAGATGACTATCAAAGTCCCATTCCTAGAAATGATGAGGATAAAAGAACACAAAGAAAAGGTCCTTTCAATATTGAACAATGTATCACCAGTGAAACCTCAAAAACTAGAATATGTTGAAAAGAAATCTAACAATAAGTGAAAGGAACCTGAGGGGATGATTTATAAGATCCCTCAGATTTATCTAAACACAAATACTTTTGCAGGGGTTGTTGATCCCTTTTTCCTAACATTGGTAATTAATGGTAAGATTCTAAAAAATTGCATGATAGATCTAGGAGTGTCTAATATTGTCATGCCTACATAAATCATGAGATCCATGGGATTACAAGTAGATACTCCTCATGGGAGGTGTCAATAAATGGATTCAAGAGAGATCCCTATTGTTGGAACCATTGAGGCCCTACCTTAAAAATTAGCTATATGCCCTGATACAGTATTTACTATGAGTGTACTGGTGGTTGATATCCCACCACATTATGACATGTTATTGTCTAGAAAATGGAGTGCTTCAATGGGGGGTAGTATTTAGTGTGATTTGTCTTATGTCACCTTCAATATTGTTGGGAATAATGTGAAAGTCTCTAGACCTCATATGATTGAGTTGCATGAGGATAATAATATTAACTACTATGTTGATATTGATATGGAGAATTTTAGGGTAAAAAGGAGTGCTCATCAATGTAAGATTGTTGATTCTATAGTGAAGGAGTTAACTACACAGAATGATGGTTTATAGCAAATGTATTTTGATGGATCTTTTTCTAAGGAAGGATCAGGAGCTAGAGTCTTACTTATCTCTCCTTCAAGTACAACATTTAAATATTCTTTCCTATTATATTTCCAGTGTACAAACAATATAATAGAATATGAAGCTTTGTTTTTAGGGCTAGACATTGCTGCTAAACATGGTATAAAATGTCTAAAATTTTATGGTGACTCAGAGTTAGTAGTAGCCCAAGTCAGGTCCAAATATGTTGTGAAAAATGATAGACTGAAAATGTATAAACATGCTATTTGGGACCAATTTGAATTTTTTTATGCCTTCAATATAAATTGGATAGAAAGGTCTAAAAACATTATGGTAGATTTATTAGCTAATGTTTCTTTGAAAACTAATGATTTGACCTTAAATGGGGTATCAATAGTTGAGATTAAGACAAGACCAGTTGTCCCTGACAATATTTACAACTGGCAAGTATTTGAAGATGACCAAGACATCCTTAGATTTCTTCAATGCTTAGACCATTATGAAGACCAACATATAGATTGAAATACTTTACTTGAGGTTATCGATGGCAAGGATTGTATTTTGGGTGATGAGGTTGTCCAACTAAGTTCTAATCAGGTTCCTAAGGGATTGGTAGAACTAGAGGCATTGTTTAGTTATCAGAATGAACATTCATCAAGAATAAGCAGTGCCAAAATTAAGGATTTGGAGGAGGTTAATTTGGGATCAGAGACCACTCCTCAGATAGTTTATATTGGAAAAGGATTGGATTCCCATGTCAGAACCAATTTGATAAAATTATTAAGAAAAAATAAGCATGTATTTGCATGGTCTTATGAAGATTTAAAATCTTATAGGGAAGACCTTTTCCAGCATGAAATCCCACTCAAATCAGATGTAAAACAATTCAGACAAAAATAGAGACCCATCAATCCACTGTTGGCTCCTAAGATGCAACAAGAGTTGATGAAGCTAAAGGATGCAGGAATTATCTAGCCTATTAGACATTCAACTTGGGTTTCTAATCTAGTACCAGTGAGAAAAAGAATGGTGACATAAGATTATGTGTTGATTTCAGAAATATGAACATTGCATCTTTGAAAGACAATTATTCTCTACCTAATATGGAGGTGATGTTGCATAAGGTTACTGGTTGTGAGTTATTATCAATGATGGATGGCTTTTTAGGCTACAACCAGGTATTAGTAAAAGAATCAAATAGTTTAAGACTGCATTTACTACTCCTTGGGGAACTTATGTATATGTTAGGATGTCATTTGGACTAATAAATGTAGGAGCAACTTTTCAGACAGCCATGGATGTTGCATTCAAATAGTTTATTGATTTATTCATGGTAATCTACCAAGATGACTTGACTGCATTTTCTAAAAAAGTAGGGGATCATTGTGAACATCTAGAAAAAATTTCAACAAAGCTTTAGAATATGGTGTCTCACTGAATCCTAGAAAATGTCAATTTGCAGTCACAAAAGGAAAGTTACTGGGACATATAGTGTCCAAAGATGGAGTCAGGATTGACCTTGAAAGAATAGAAGCTATTCAAAAGGTTACTGCTCCAAGGAATATCAAAGGTGTGCAATCTTTCCTAGGAAAGATCAATTATGTCAGAAGATTCATTGCAAATTTTGTTGAAATTGTCAAACCAATTATTAAGTTATTGAAGAAAGATGCAAAATTCTAGTGGAATGAAGAAGGTTAGTTATCTTTTGAAAAGATTAAAAAAGTAGTTCAAGAGGCCCCTATCTTAAAGTCTCTTGATTACAGTAAGCTTTTTTCTTTGTTCTTATTTGTATCCTTTCATATTATTGTTGTTGTTTTACTTCAGAAGGATGAGGAGGGATTTGAGCATCCTATTACATTCTTTAGAAAATCTCTCCAAGCTGCAGAGCTAAACTATGAAATGATGGAGAAGCAAGCGTAGGCTTTGGTGAAAGTTGTTAAATCATTTAGACCCTACCTAGTTTGTGCCAAAGTACTAGCATATGTACCTCATTGAACAGTAAAGGACATCCTTACTCAATCATAAGTGATTGGTAAGAGATGTAAATGGATTAATAGAATTAAAGAATTTAACTTACAAATCCATATTACTAAATTGGTGAGAGGACAAGGTCTAGCAAAACTTGTGATAGAAGAAAACCTAGACTTGGTACAAGTGAATAATATAGTAATGCATGATTCAATAATAACAAGTATTGAAAGACAACCCTTCTATGTTGACATCGTGTATTATCTTAAGAATGCCAAGTGTCCTAAAGTTATGACAAACAATCAAAATAGGAATCTCCGATTACAAGCTTAGAAGTACACCCTAGTTTAAGGAGATTTATATTGGAAATATAGAAATGGTGTACTATTATTATGTCTACATCAGAGCCAAGCTGAGAAAGTATTAGTTGAAATGCATGTTGGAGTATGTGGAGGACATTTTTCTGCTAAGACTAGTACTCATAAAATTTTGAGTGCTGGATATTATTGGCCTAGCCTATTCAAGGATACTCATGCATTGGTCAGAAAATGTGAGCCTTGCCAAAGGTTCTCAAATAAGTTGAAGTTCTTAGGTGCCATGTTATTGAACCTTGTGAGGGATAACACACCTTTTTCAATGTGGGGTGTTGATTTTATTGGAGAGTTTTCAGAGAAATCCAGTGGAGGACATAGTTGGATACTTGTTTCCACTGACTACTTTACAAAGTGGATAGAAGAAATTCCCACCAAGAAAGCAACTAGCAAAGTGGTCATTGATTTCTTATTAGAAAAAATTCTAACCAGATTTGGTATCCATGCAAAGTTAGTAATGGATAATGCTATGAGCTTTAGATCGGATGAAATCAAGGAATTCTTCAATGAATATGGGATCATGATGTCTTATTCTTCCCCATATCATCCTCAGGAAAATGGCCAAGCAAAATCCAGTAATAAAAGCATTTTGAATATTTTGAAGAAGACCCTGGAAAAGAATAAAAGAGCTTGGCACACAAAATTAAAACTTGCTCTATGGGCTGATAGAATAACAGTGAAGAAAGAAACAAGTAAGTCACCTTTTGAACTTGCATATGGTTTATAGTATAGAATGCCTATGAACAATTTATTATCAGTACACAAGTTTATTCAAGAAGAAGAGTTAGAAATTTCTGGCCCAATGTAAGATAGGATCATGCAATTAGCAGAGCTTGATGAATTCAGAAGAGAAGGTCAGAAGGAGAACATAAAATTGTAGCAGAAAATGAAGTGAACAATTTATTATCAATATACAAGTTTATTCAAGAAGAAGAGTTAGAAATGTTTGGCCCAATGCAAGATAGGATCATGCAATTAGCAAAGCTTGATGAAGTCAGAAGAGAAGGTTAGAAGGAGAACATAAAATTGCAGTAGAAAATGAAGTATTGTTTTGATAAGAGAGCAGGAAACAGAAAATTTATGCCTGGTGATTTAGTACTCCAGTGGAATGTGAGAGTTGAAGATAAAGGGAAGCACAAGAAGTTTGAATCTTTATGCTTTGATCCCTTTATTGTTTCTCAGAGCTTTGGAAAAGATTTTGATCTTTTGAAGAACATGGATGAAGAATAATTTGAATTACCGGTGCATGGGAAATTTTTGAAACCTTTCTTCAGTTGAGAATTAAAATTTCACGCATGGTAAATTTTGTATCATATGTATATAGGTGTGTTTCTTTCTTTTGTGTATTTCCTTTCTACAGTACGTTAGTGAGCGTAGTTTGCGTGGTCTGCAACCAAAGGTCTGCGGTTCTTGCATTTAAGCATCCTCAGATAGAGCCATTGTTGGTTGTATTTATAGTTTTGGAACTTGCCAGAAATTTTTAGAAGTTCTCAGTTATTTCCATGCCTAAAAGTTGAAAATCTTGTCTAAAGTTGTCAAAGTGCCTCTGCAAATAATGATCTTCCAGCCAAAAATCAAGAAAGAATGCAAAACCCTAAGCCCTAGGTCCAATTTTCCTACATATCCAAGAAAAACCCTACTTCATCAAAATCTTTTCTATTTTGTTGTTACTTTTTCAAGAGAAACCCAATCACTTAAGTCATGTGTTTTATTTCATATTTATTCACTTAAGTCGTGTTGTCTCTTTATATTTTAAGAATAGTCCTTTTCTTTTTGAGACTTGGTGATTGCCTTTTTCTGTGTTGTCTCTTTAAGAAGTGAATATGCTTTTAGTCCTTATGAGATTTCATGTGAGTCGTAGATGCAGATCTTGATCCTGTGGTTGGTGGATAATCTCTTTGAAAAACCAGAGTTAGATAATTTCTTCGAAAACTTTGAGTTTACTCAGTCACGCTGTCGCGAAAGGTGATCAGAATTACAAGTTGGGTTTAAGATCAATTTGAAGTTTCATGCAGTCGTGTAATTGTGAAGGGAAGCAAGATTTAAGTTAAAACATCTAAAATTAAGTGATAGCCATCGATCTAAAGTGTAATCCTACGGTGGTTGCAAAGTCTTGATCAAAACTCTTGAGTTAAGAAATGTATCAGCGACTTCGAGTTTACTCAATCGTGGTGTCTCACAAAGAAAGCAGGTTTGACAGGTTGGTTAAAAACCCTTCAGTCACCTGATCTCTTTTAAAATCCATGGTTGAGTTAAAGATAAATAGATTAAGCGACTGTCATCGGATGAAAGATAGATCCTATGGCCAGCGTGAAGTCGTGATAAAAAGTTTCAGAGAGATAAAAGATAAAGAGATATCCCAACTACCATTCAATGAAGGAGGGATCTAGCGGCTGGTGTTAAATTGTGAAAGAAACCATGAGTTAGTATTTTCCTAAAGAAATAGTGATATTTAATGGGTCACAATGTCACAATAGGAACTATGGTTAAAATGAATTCAGTTAAGTATAAGTCAGTTTACAGTGAGAAGATCTCAGCCGTGAAAAAAGATAGATCCTATGGATAGCATGTAGTTGGTTTAGAAGGTCAAATAGTCAAAGTAAATTGTAGTGATTCAGAAATAATAATTCAGATTTGGACACATGGCTAATCCTTTCAAAGACTTGAGTTAGTCGAGAAGTCTCAAAGCAAACCAAAGGTAAATATTTTCTTTCCGCGACATGGAGACTGCTTAAGTCGTGAAGTCTCGAAGTAAACTATAGTTATGTTAAAAGAAATGGAGATTACCCGCTAGGAGTTAGATTAAAAAGAAGATCTATGGTAGTTTCAAAGTCTCAGATGAAAAAATGAAAGTACAAAAAGTAAGCGAGATTACACGTGGGCCGTCCGATTGAAAAATGATCATGTGACAATCGTGTAATCTCGATAGAAACTCAGAGTAAATGGAATCTTAAGGAAACAAAGAGATTACACATTCGCGTAGTCTCTAAAAGAAACCCAAGGTGTAAGATAAGTTATTAAAGCTTATGTCACAGAGTCTTGAAGAGAATGATAGTTAAGTGATTTTACTCAGCAATTAAGAGGTAGTCGTTGATCTGAAGGATGATGTGTGGTGGTCGTTAAGTCTCAATAGATAACTAGAATTAATGATAACTCTTCACAAAAATGAGATCACACAGTCGCTGAAAGAAACCAAAGTAAGATCAAGGTAATATATGAGGTTTTCTCTGTGCCATGTTACATAGTTGACAACCAATAAGAATGAAGAGTTTATGACAACATGTTTTAAAAGATTGTTGAGCTATTTTAAAAGAGCCAATAGAATCAAATCTTGATATCTTTTTGAATATATTAAGGTTTTTATAAGAAAAGTAATCATTTGAAATTAATATCATGTCAGTTTGAAATGCCACAGATAGGAGCTAGAATTGCTTTCACATCACGTAGAAGTAAAGATAGAAAAGACTGAATTGCAAATTCATGAAAGAGATTGGTGCATTAATAGGCATTACCATTGTTCATTCCATCTTACCAATTTACAAGAATCCAGAGCTCAGATTTTGCATGAGTAATTAGCATTTTCAGTAAGAACAAAGTTATCAAGGTCTACAGAGTGAATAGAGAAGTTTTCAGTTCAGAATCCAGAAAGCGATTATCAGTGTTGAAGGTTTGAAGTGATTTATAGTTAAAAGTGAGGGTTTTGAGAAGATTTGTTTCAATATTAGTAAAAAAAAAGAGGGGAAAGTTGATCAGTTACAATTCACACCAGATAGTATGAGCAAAGCAGTAAGCGTCGCCTCCACCAGGGGGAAGAGCGTTGATGATGATGACCTTAAAGCAAAAAGGAACTATTCAGAAGAGCTCATTCAACTTCTTTTGGGCTCCAATCAGGGAAAAAAGGTAAACGATGAATACCTAGGAGATAATTATGCATATATTAGAGATGCTAAAACACAAGATTGTTCTGGTTACCACTTAGTGAATTATTTCCATAAAAATAGTGATGGCCCTATGCCCATATCAAACCCCTGGACCAGTGGATTAGCTAAGTTAGTGTTCCCTGATGTATTTATATATGTGGACTTGATCTTAGAGTTGGCCAGTAGGTATGATAATATTTCAAATGCCATCAAGAAGGATGATAACACTATTTTAGTAACCTTGGATCAAGCTTCATTCATGAAAGATTTTGATATTTATAACCTTTGTTCCAAAAAGATAAACTTGAAAGCCCTAGCTACTAAATATACCAGAGAGGTGGGTATTGTTGCTAAATTGATCCAGGATCATACACCAAAGGGAAATAGGAACTACATTTCCCCTATCCCTACTGACCCATCACCATATTTTTACAAAGACTTAACTTTTTATATGAAATACATATCCTATGCCCTATGCAGAGTCTTAGGTATAGATAGTGGAAGGGAAAGAGTATCATAAAATATGCCGATGATAATCCTAGAATTACAAAGTCTTTATGTGAGTACCGATTATGATAACATTCAATATGTAATCGACAAGATGCACCAAGGATTCGTTGATATTCAGAATAAGGTAGGAAGCCCTAAGTTCTTGCAGTACTCATTTCTTATGCATCTCATCATGTTCTACAACTTCAACATTATGGACCAATCAAATTTGTAGCTTAAAAAGTTTTATCATGGAAAAATCAACCCTGTGCAGTTATGGTTAAGGGTATGGAACTACACCTCTAGGGAGAACAAGTTTTGTACATTTGAGAATTAAGTAGTATACCCATTATTGAGCAATCTAGGGGTAGATATGACCAGAATTTAAGTGAAGGTACTACAATTATTGAGACCTTGTCAATTTGTAGACAAATGGAATGGAGATCATAATTGGGGTGACTTCTATTGTCATCAAAATTTTACACTAATCATAGTATATGGTTGTTCACAACCACCACATATCTTGCCTTATAGAGTGCCACCCAGAATTGTAAATATGGAGTTTTTGTGGTAGCTTATGTTAACATATAGGGAGCATTTAGCTTCACATAGGAAAGGGACCTTCACACCAAGGCAGTTCATTGCCTCAGATTTCACAATAGGAAAGAGGACCTATGACCCTATCAATGGATGGTTGAGGAACTACAGGATGAATATTGCCATGTATATATATATTGACACAAAGGGCTTTATAGAAAGTGCCAAGAAACTTTTAACACCTACCATTCCTATTAACAAAAGGCATCAACCTTGTGAGGAGGAAGATTTGATTAGAAACATCCTTGAAGAGGATATAATTTCAGCAAGATTGACAAAGTATCATGATTTGATTGATTTGGAACAACAATTAAAGAGGAAAGGGATCCCATTTGGTGGATATTTCTTAGGTATGCCCTATCTGCAAAGATTAGAAAAGATGATTGAATCACATGGCTTACTTAGTAATCAAATAGAAGAACAAATTGAAGATAAGGACAGAGGTCCCAACAAGCAATCATCATTAGAATACAGCAGCATTTATTCCATACATAGACCACCACCCCAGTATCAGCCACCTCATAATGAGTAAAATATCATCGACTTAACAAAAGTACATGAGGCTAAGATGGATGTAGAACCTCCACAAAAGAAACAAAGGGTGGAAACAAGGGAGCCTTCTATTGCAAAAACACAGAAGAAGAAAAAGGATAGAATTGGTTCCCTATTCACAGGGACTATTGCTCATGATCATCAACTAAGAAAGTTGATAAGGGAGGGAAAGAAAAAGAGGGAGGACATTGATGACCATGTTTAGATGCCCCTCATTTTGTGTCAAGATGAAAGGGAACTACAACAAGAGGAGTTACTGAAAGATGATGAGTTCATTAAGACTAAGGAGTTCAAGGACTTCCTTATATGGTCTAAGCAAGAGCAAGTTGGAGCCCAATTGAAATCACAAGGAGGAGAGGCTATTAAAAGTGAAGCATTAAAAGCCCTCCAAGCATATGACCCAGAGTCTGATAATATGATACCTGATGAATCAAGACAACTTGTAAAGTCTAGTGGTATGCTCCTAGTGGAAGGATGGGACTTGGCTTCAACCTTTAATATAGATTAGATCATAAGGCATCCTGATGTTAAGATCTCTATAGAAACACAAATAGGAGAAATGATAAAGGGGTGTGGTTATGATTCTAAATCTCAAACCCTAGCAATGTGGTCTCTGGCTCCTAAGAATCAAAAGCCATCACTAATTAATGTTCAAGATAAAATGGAGGGAGACAAGATAATATGGTATGTACACAATACAGGAGACCTAGAGATTTCTCAAGCCCTAACTCATTTTTCTCACCTAGATGAGGCAAAGGCAGTACAGATGTCTAATAGATATTAGAAGTTATTTGACGAAACAAGCCTTATTGCAAAGGATAGAGAATTAGGTCTGATGAAGATCAGAACAATGGAAAAGATAATTGGAAACCTAACTCAAAAATTACAAGAGATGCCTGAGATTACTCCCACTTTACCTAAAGAAGGAACAAATGTTGAGATCCAGACTGAAGATACAAGGTGTGTTGCATCAAAAACATAGCAGGCAATTAAGGAGCATAATGAAGTTGTTTTAGGAGCCTTAATGCAAATTTTGCAGCATAGGGTAGATATATTAAAAGATAAAGTTGATGTAGTATATGCTTCTTATGGAAAATTGCTTGGCTTACAAGTTGGAGTGAATAATTTTGTATCAATTTTAAACCCCTAATTCACAACATGGTCAGGAAGGACTGGGTTATTTAAGAGGTTAGCATCATTCCAACCACTGAGATAAGATTTTCCAGAGATTGTAACCAAGGTTGGAGAAGAGATAGAACAGATTGGGGTAACCTTGTCCTTTTTCAAATGCAAGGCAAATCAAACTGAGCCTAGAATTGATATGTTTGGGCCTGACTACAATAAATTTGTGCCATCAATTAGGTCAGAGGATAATCAAATTAATCCATTAGGAGTATGGAGCACAGAATTTGACACTTTATTACCTAATAAAGAGGTATATATTTCTGACAATGGTGAATTGGATATGGAGAGGTATAATCGGATTTTAGATGAGGCCTTTAAGGAAGAAATAGATTTCAATAAATTTATAATGGATGTCAAGAGCATTACAGATGCTAGGTCGGAAAGGCATAAAACACAACTTGAAAGAATTTAGAGTTTTAATTGGCCTACAAAGGATGATGTCACAGCATGGGATGTTCTTACAAAGCCCAAGAAGAAGAAGAAGCCTTCCACTGTTGACTGTGACATTATTGATGAAGAGTAAAAGGACACATGGCACCTGATCTTTGAGCACATGAAGGTTAGTCATCTTGAAGAATAGTGTAAATTATCCTGTAATGGTGGTCACTAACTCTCACCACAAATATTAGAGGCTATCCTGAACACATACAGACAAAGGTGTCAGTAATCAAAAGAAGACAAGATCAAATCTGATTTCATTCTTTATTTTTGTCTATCCACCGCTTGGTCTCTTCTTGTCTTTTGTCCTTTTCTATTTTTGTAGGGTTAGGTTTTAAACCATTCGAAGCTTGTTGCATCCTTACTTCTTAATTATTCCAAGATGGTTTTAGACTATATATAGAGCATATTGTAACTTTTAAATGATGATGGAATATAAATATAAGCCGGACTACTAAATTTTGTCTGAGCCTCTATATATTTTGGTCTATTGAATGTATTTTTAAGTAGTTAGAAATTAATAAAAATACATTGAAATGTCTATTCTATATCTTGTGTTGTCTCTTTTTATTTTTGTCCAAGATTTTATATGTTTAAATTACAAGGAATTTAAATATATCAATTACAAGGTGATTGTGCAGTCTTTTGTGAGGCCTTTCAAGGAAAGAGTAATTCTTTCAGGTGATCCCAGAAAGCTGAATATTGGTATTAAGATCCGATAACAAAGTTGGAGTGAATGGATAGTCCGTAAGGCATTCTATCTAGGTTGTATGTATTTTCATTAATCACCTAATTATGGATTTACATTTGAGATTGACTCATTACCCATATGATATGGCACTGGTTTATGGTTTGGAAAGTAACTGTTCATCATCCAATATTTAAAGTCAATCAATCAATTACACCTCATTCATAAAAAAGAATACATTTGCAAGTAATTGTATTACAAGATGCAATTCAGTTTTTTTATTCCTTCAAGAGAGAATCAATAGGTTAACCCTCCTAAGTTCAGAGAACTGTAAAAGGAAGAAGGATGAGAATCCTTATCACATTAATATTTTCTATTGTCAAGATAATGGTTTATCTTATTAAGATCTGTATCATATTAATCATGGTCATTTGCATAGTTTTATATTTATTGATATAGTAAAAGGAAATTAGCAAACTAGTAAAAGACTTAATCCACTATAAAAAAAATATTGTAAGTCAGTAATCATTCAAAGGTAATACATGCCTGAGTCTGTGGAGCTCAAAAAAGGAGGATATTATCCAATCCTCATCAATTAGGATTTTTCTCGCATAAATTTAAGTTGGAAATATACAAGAGCAAGCATTCACACTGTTTTAAGGTTCTTACAAGAAAAATCCCTAAGAGGAGGGGAAAGTGTTGCCTAAAGCATGTCTTTGAGTGTTGTAGAGTTTTCATTAGACACATCTCTCTAATAACATCTCTCTAATAATGATACATTCTTCACATAATTGTTGTTAAGTAGTGTACTAATATTTCTTCACACTGATACTCAATGCAATAGTTATAACATTCATTGAACAACTATATGTTGGTTTACCCTCCTAAATTTGGTTTACTGAGAGGAGGGGTGAATCAGAAAATATTGAACCTTAATACTTTAAATCTAAACCACTGATCCAACTCGGTAGTGATTCAAACAACAACAACAACCAAAACTTGTAAACTCTTCACAAACTTGATAAAAACATTAAACATAAACAAATAAAATTCACAGTTATCAAGCATCACATGCAACACCATATTTAATGAGGAAACCCAATTTGGGAAAAAAATCTGTGGGAATTTTCATCCACAAAAATAAATACTCTTTTGAAGTATGTTCGGTTAAGAGCCAATCCTATTAAATATTACAATGCACATTTGTTAGATGTGACCCTGTTAGGGGATTTACCTTAGACATGTTAAGATCTTCACCCTGTTAGGAGTGGTCTGGTTAGAGGGCTTAAAAATTCATCATAGAATATTACCTTTCTCAAGGATTTACAAAAGGAATTCTTTGGTCCACTCGGTTAAGATATTTTCTGTTACAAACATTAGTAAGCAATAGTGTACTAATGTGACCTGTGATTCTGTGACTATAATTTCCTTGATCAGATCTTTTTTTTTTCTCTGAAACTTACTGGCACCAAAAACTCATCAAATAATTAGTCTTTACTCTAGATTGGTTATCCAACTCTTTTACTACTCTTCTCGGTAGCTCTTCAACTATTTACTTTGCCAGCAAATCTGTATAAGCATATAGACTCATTAATATATAGGCCTTTGTTTTGCCTCTTAATCCTATTGATTAGGTATTCCCTCAATTTCACTCAGCCATCTAATCATCTAAAATGAACTGATACAATGTATTTGTAACTCGGTTAGGCAGTTAGCCTTGCCTCATGACTTGCACTTTTTCTTGGAACTCAAAAGTTTCTTTTTCTGCTTAATCTACATCACTAATTTTGAACTTGACTTTTTATGACCGTAGATCTTGTAAAAAACTTTTCCTTCATCCTTAGCATCTTCTTGATCTCTATGCCTTCACATTAAATTCATTCTGCTCCTTGAATCCAATCTTTTTCCATACTCTGTTTCATGCTTAGTGACTTCAGTGAATATCTTCACTCGGTGTCTTTGCTTGGTAAATGACCTTGCTCAGTTGTCAAATTTGCTTGGTGAGTGTCTTTTATTAGCTTGATCGAAGAACACTTCACTGCTCGGTAACTAGGTTGTTCCCTTTACTGACTTGACCTTTATACTTTACCAACTTAACAGCATCAAATTTTAAGTAAAAAAATTATACCAATAGTTCCTTATCATTGTCTGATCTTTATTATCTGCCTAATTAAGTTCCTCTTTGATTGACATGGAAACTTTATATAAACTAGAAATTAGTTGCTTGACATCAATGACAAACTAACAACTGATCTAACCATTTACTTGCTTGTATTCTTCTAAACTCGGTTTGCATCACCATTACCTTCAATTGGTTAACAATTTCCATCTTTGGCATTGATGCAAACACTATCAATTGATGATGGTATACTTGGATCTCTCTGTACTATATTTTCTCCCTCTTAGCTTATTCTTCCTCTTTGCCTTATGTTACATTCTCCCTCTTACAAGTAGTCTCCTTTACTTGTGTTCATCACTTACTTACCCTTTGTACTTAATTCTCCCTTGTGGAGTCATCAATTACATACTTCTCCCTCTTTGACAACAATGCCAAAGATCTATACTCCCAAAATCTTGTTCAGGTAGTGAATCATACCTTGCATATACTAATTTATCTTTGCATACGTAATTCCTTTCACAACTTCAAGCACCACCTAAAGTGTGGTCACTCAACATCAACTCAAAATCTAGATATTCTAATGCATTCTAGAATTGATGCAACATGATTCTTGTATTTAATGAATGTTGGATAGGGGTAGGACCCCTAATTTACCTCTGAGATACTCAAAAGAATCTTTCGGTAGTGGCTTGGTGAATATGTCAGAAAGATGTTCTTTTGAATTCACATATTCCAAGATTACAAGCTTGTCTTGTACTTGCTCTCTCAAGTAGTGATACTTTATAGACATGTGCTTGGTCTTTGAGAGAATTACCAGATTCTTTGATATTTTTATAGCACTTGTATTATCATAATAGATAGTGACTGGATCGGTGATCTCTTCTTGCATACCTTTTAGTAGTTGTTTGATCCACACAATATTTGCACAGTTCATAGCTGTAGCAACATACTCAGCCTCATTAGTAGACCGTGATATACAAATTTGTTTCTTTCTTAGCCATGTAACTATTATTTCTCCTAAAAATAAATCTCCTTCACTTGTACTCTTTCTGTCATCAATGTTTCCAGCCCAATCAACATCAGTATAGGCTTTCAAGTCAAAGTTTCCTCCTTTATTGTATAGTAGGCCGAAATCTTCAATGCCTTTCAGATATCTAAAAATTATCGTAATTGCAGACATATGTATTTCCTTCAGATCAGAAGAAAACCTTGCAATAATTTTTACTGCATGAGCACTAGCGGGTTTGTTGTGCACTACATATTGCAACTTACCAATCATGGATCGGTAGAGTGTCTCATTGACTTCTTGTGACTCATCCTATTTAGATAACTTGTAGCCAGTGACCATCGGTGTTCCAAATGGTTGTGAGTCATCCATACCAAAGGTCTTTAGGATCTCCTTAATATATTTTGCTTATGTAATATAGATCCCATTATTTACCTATTGAATTTGAAGTCCAAGAAAGAATTTAATCTCTCCAATCATAGACATTTCAAACTCCTTTCTCATCTCCTCAACAAAATATTTTCACAGTGTTTCATTGCCTCCAAAGATAATTTCATCAACAAATATCTAAGCAATTAAATTTTTTTTTTTACTATCACATTTCAAATACACATTGTTGTTTTCACTAGTTCTTTGAAATCCTATTTTGATTAGATATGAATGCAATCTTTCATACCATGCTTGGGGTGCTTGTTTCAAGTCATACAATGCTTTGTGCAATTTTCATACCATGTCTCGGTTAGTATTCTCAAAAAATCCTTTATCTTGTTCAATATATACTTCCTCTTCAAGAATACCATTGACAAATGCAGACTTAACATCCATTTGATAAACCTTGAATCCCTTATAAACCGTATATGCTAGTAGAATCCTTACTCCTTCTAATCTAACAATGGGTGAAAAAGTTTCACCATATTCAATTCCTTCTTCTTGTACATACCCTTTGCAAACTAATCTTTCCTTATTTATGATTACATTACCATGCTCATTCAGTTTATTTTTAAAAAATCCACTTAATACCGATTACATTCTTATCTTTTGGTCTCGGTACCAAAGTCCATGTATTCTTCTTTTGAATTTAATATATCTCTTCCTTCATTTCTTTCATCCAATCTTCACTTTCTAAAGCATCTTTTACTTTTTTCAGTTCAAGTTTTGATATTAAACATGTGTTTTCACTTACCTTGCTTCTTGTTAGAACTCCAACAATCTTATCTCCAATGATTTTACTCGTGAGTGGTGTCACTTTACATACTTTGCCAACACAAGCTCAATAGCCATTGGTATCTCTTCATTTCCATTATTTGGTGGAATCTCTCTTTGCTCATCTTCTTCCTCAGTTTTTTCTTTTGGTAGGGTGTCCAGAATCTAAGTTTGTACATAAAAAATCTGTGATAATCCTTGAGTTCCTTCTTGCCGTCTTCATCATTCTTCTCTGCAAATTCATCAATCCTCACATTTTTACTTTCTACAATTTTGTTAGTAATCTTATTCAAACATTTGTAGGATTTTCTCTTAGTAGAATATCCCAAAAATATTCCTCCATCTCCTTTAGAGTCAAATTTACCATCTCTTGTATCTTTAAGAATATAACACCTACTTCCAAATACTTTGAAGTAACTTACATTCAGTTTGTGTCCATACCAAACCTCATAAGTTGTTTTGTTAGTTCCCTTCTTCAGCTGGACTCGGTTAAGTGTATAAGCAAAAATGCTTACTAATTTTCTCCATAAGGTTTGAGAAATGGCATTCTCAATCATCAGTTTTCTAGCACAATCCACAATGGATATGTTTCTCCTTTCAGCTATACCGTTCTGTTGTGGTGTTCTTGGTGCAGACATCTTCCTCTTTATACTGTGTTCATTGTAGAAGAGTGTAAATTCATCAGATGTAAACTCTCTACCTCTGTCAGATCTTAGACATTTTATCTGTGTCCCAGTTTCTTTTTCAACTCTAGCCTTGTACCACTTAAACATTTGAAATGCATCAGATTTTTCTTTTAAAAACATAACTAACATCATTCTAGAATAATCATCAACAAAAAATATGAAGTATCTATCTCCATAGTATCTCTATGTTCTCATGGGACCACATAGGCCGGTGTGTACTAATTCCAATATACCTTGTGTAGTATAGGTTTTTCTTGTAAAGCTCAATTTAGTCATCTTACCTACTTGACATCCCTTACACATTACATTCCAAAGTTTGTCTAGACTCGTTAGACCTCTTACTCTGTTCTTTTTTCTTACTTAGATTAAGTTGTCAAAATTAACATGACACATCCTTTTGTTCCATAGCCATACATCTTCAATCTTATCAAACAACCAAATATTTATGAGTGTATCAAGGTATAATAAGTTACCTTTAGATTGACCTACGGTAGCAATCAGACTTCCCTTCTGATCAAATAATTTAACCTTCTTGTTTTGAAATTCTAGTCGGTGACCTGTATTATTTAACTATGCCACACTCAACAAATTGTATTTCAGGCCTTCAACCAAATAGACATCATCACACTTAATATTGTTCAATAGAAATATAGAACATTTTCCCTTCGCATGATATGGGGCATCATTTCCAAGTCTAAAATTACCACCATTATGCTCTTTCAAAGTAATAAACTTATCAGTATCACCAGTCATGTGGTGTGAGCAACCATATCTATAATCCATGTATCATTTTTAATTACTTGTGATATTGGGACTTTTTCTTCAACGTACATTTCTTCATTAAATTCATCTTTAATAGAAACATAAACAACTTCTTCTTCATCATCATCAGTGTCATCATTAGATGAACCTCCTTTAGCAATGTAGCATGATTTCTTTCATTTGTTCTTAAAATCTAAATCTGTTCTCAGTCTTGTTTTTGTCTATGTTGTCTCTCTTCTCATTATTGTCAGGAGAATTAGAAGCTATGTGAAAAATCTTGTTGTATGAAAAACATTTCAAAGGTATCTTACCTATGTACTTTCCTTTACCTCTCGGTACTCTCCTAGCCAATAATGCTTCAAATTCAACTTCATTCTTTTCATCTTCAACATATAGATCTTCAAGCTCACTCTTACAACTATGAAACCTTTCACTAGTACTACTTGCATATCCATCACTAGATCTAGAATCTCTAGACTTCCCAATAGTCAAATATTATTTGAATGCAAATTCAATCTTAGAAGTAGTAGGAAAACTATAATCAAAACCATTCAGCTCAAAATTAGTTAGCTTACCGATTATAGCATCCAAAATAACAACCATATCTGGAATGGATCTCAGCTCTTGAATAGTAGACACTCGGATGACATAGATAGGTAGCAGTGTTCTAAGCATCTTTCTTGTAACATCTTCTTCATTAATAGTTCCACCAACCCCTCTAATAGCAATATCAATCTTCTTTAGTCTTGTGTTGTATGTTGCGATGTTTTCTCCTTATTTCATTTTCATTGATTCAAATTTTCCTCTTAAGATTTCAGCCTTATCTTTTTGAACATTTTGATCTCCACCAAAAACTAGAGTAACCCTATCCTACATCTTGAAGCTTCAAGACTATGATGGTGGTGTTGTTAGCTTTGGTAACAATGTTCCATGTTTGATCAAAGGAAGAGGTTTAATTATACTTGATGGAAAGAGTAATACTAATGATGTTTTGTATGTTGAAGGTTTAAGGCATAACATTTTGAGTGTTGGGCAGTTAGTTGATAAGGGATATCACTTGGAATTCAAGGATGGAATGTGTAAAATTATTGGAAGCACTGGAATAGAGATTGCATTAGGTAAAAAGACTAGAGGTAATGTATTTCACTTGAACAATTCTGAGAATAGATGTTTTATTGCAAAGGTTGATGATAGTTGGTTGTGGCATAAGAGATTTTGTCATGTAGACTTTGATATCATTGTGAAGATAAACACTAAAAATTTTGTAAATGATTTACCTATATTTTTGAAGCCTGATAATGCGATGTGTAAGGAATGTCAGTTGGGTAAGCTAACTAAATCAACTTTTAAAAGAAAGACTTATTCTTAGAGTGGATTGTTATATTTGGTTCATAGTAATTTATGTGGCCCTTCTAGAACAATAATTTATTATGGAGATAGATACTTTATTATATTTGTTGATTATTATTCAAGGATGATATGGGTTACATTTTTTAAAGAAAAATTTGAGGCATTTGACAAATTCAATATTTTTAGAGCTATGGTTGAGACTGAGATAGGTATGAATCTAAAATGTTTGAGATTTGACAGAGGTGGAGAGTTTAAATCTAGAGAGTTTGATGCATATTGTGAAGAGAATGGAATAAATAGATAGATGTCTGCTTCACGAACCCCATAGTAGAATGGAATTGCAGAGAGAAACAATTCTTGAAACTGCAGGGACTATGATGATGGAAGGAAAAGTTTCATAGATATATTAGAGAGAAGTTGTTAACACTATTGTTTATAAACTTAAACAATTTCAAATAAAGCATGGTACTAGTAAGACTCATTATGAGATTTGGTATGGTCATATTCCTACTATGAAGTATTTCAGGATGTTTGGAAGAAAATGTTACATTAAGAGAGATGAAGATTTAGGAAATTTTGATCCTAGAAGTGATGAGGGAATATTTCTTGGTTATTCTACAAACAAAAAACATACAAATATTATAATCATAGATTGAGAAAGAGGATTTAAATTTATAGTGTAAAAGTGGATGAGAGTTTTCAGAAACTAGTTAGATCTTGCAGCTATGAATCAAATGAAGAAGGAAATCAGATTGTGCAAGCATAGAATCGGAAACAAAATGGATCGGTAGAATAGAATGAGGAAGTTGGAGATGAGGAAGAGTTGGAAACACAAGAGTTAACTACAAATGAAAATCCTAAGAATCTAAGGTATGTAAAGATAAATCATTCATAGAATCAGATTATTGGTGATAGAAAAAAAGGTGTTCAGATTAGAGGAAGGATTGCTAGAAATGGAATTTGTTTGATTTCTAAGATTGAACCTAAAGATGTTGATGAAGAATGCAAAGATGAAAGTTGGTTTAAAGCTATGGAAGAAAGACATGGATACCATTTCCTAAGACCTATGGACAAGAATGTGATTTGTACTAAATGGGTATTCGGAAACAACTTGACTGAGGATGGTGAAATGGTTTGGAACAAATCCAGGCTTATTTGTAAGGGATATTCTCATATGGAAGGTATTTATTTTGGGGATAATTTTTCTCCTATTTCTAGAATTGAGGTTGTTATAATGTTTCTTGCATATGCTACCTACAAAAATTTCAAGGTATATCAGATGGATGTTAAGTCTGCATTCTTTAGTGGAGAGTTGGAAGAAGAAGTCTACATTGAGAAACCAGATGAATTTTCCTTGACTGATAAAGATGACATAGTTTTCCTATAGAAGAAATATTTATATGGACTAAAGAGATCCCTTAGATCTTGGTATGCAAGGTTAGATAAATATTTATTAAAGATTGGTTTAAGTAAAGGTACTATTGATAGTAGTTTGCACTTCAAAATTGTTGATGATAATATCTTGATTGTTGAAGTATTTGTGGATGATATAAGCTTTGGTGGAAATAAAAAGCTGAGTAAGGAATTTTCTAATGAGATGTAAAATTAATTTGAGATGTCTATGATAGGTGAGAAGAAATTCTTTCTTGGACTACAAATTACACAAATAGATAAAAGGTATTTTCATTTCTTATTCTAAGTATGTGAAAGAATTGTTGAAGAAATTTCATATGGAAGATTCAAAACCTATTGGTAGTCCTATGATTACTGGTTGACAAAGATTGATGATACTCCTAATGAAAATTAGACTAGATACAGATCAATGGTCAGTGGACTATTATATTTGACACAAACTAGACCAGACATAATGAATATTGTTTGTATTATTGCTAGATTTCAATAAGAACCAAAGGAATCACATGTTTCTTATATTAAGAGGATATGCAGATAATTGAAGGGAACAACAGATTATGGTGTGTGGTATGGTAAAGATGATGATTTCACATTGAGTGCATATACTGATGGTAATTGGGCAGGCAATGTGGATGATAAAAAGAGCACTAGTGGTGGATCATTCTTATTGAGTAAGACATTAGTTTCATGGGAAAGTAATAAACAAAATTGTATATCACAATCTACTACTAAAGTTGAGTATGTTGTTATTGTTGTTAATTATACTCAAGTGGCATGGATGAAACAAATGTTGAAAGATATTAGAGTGACTATTGATGAGCCTATTGCTTTATACTATGACAATTCAAGTGCTATCAATATTTCTAAGAACCTTGTGTTGCATTAAAAAAAAAACTGTATTTATATCAAATATCATTTCTTAAGAGACAGAGTCAGTGAGAAATAATTCATATTGGAGTATGTATCTACTAAAGAGAAAATTGCAGATATATTCATGAAGCCCTTGCCAAAGGATACTTTTGAGTATCTTTGAGGTAAGATTGGGGTGATTTCCCCTCCTAATAGAGCTAGAGATACATTAAGATGCATCAGTCCAATGTGCTTACAGAGCTATCATTCTTCTGGATTGATATTTTGGTGGTTGCTCCGTAGGGAGAGTAGTATGTGGTAAGTAGTTCATGAGTTGTGTTGTTCATATTTTTGGCCTCTATGACTTAGCTCATGCATGTGCCTTTTCCATTTATGTCAAAGGGGGAGATATATGCATGTGAAAATAATTGAGCTTTGAGGAGATAAATTATGTATGAGATTATGAGGGAAACATTATAAAGAACAGATCTCATATTGCAGATATTGTTGATATTGTTGTTGGTATTGTTTCTTTGTGCATTGATTAAATTTTTCACATCATATATTGTCATCAATGCAAAAGGGGTAGATTGATGGATGTTGTTGACATGTTGTTCAGATTATACATATATGTTGGCATTAATGTTTTGTCATTGATTTCAACATACTTCAATTGTTGAAGATAGTGTTCCTAGTATGTTCAGTGAGGTTGAATTGCTTGGTATGGATACTACATAGAAGATATATAGTTGTGATCATGCAGTTGTGTTTTGAGATGCCTTTAGCTGATACATGTTATTTCACAGATGTTAGAGTGATAATTTGAGAGAGTTATGATTGATTACCATTTTCTAATATTTTGGTTATTTAGGAAAAAAATAGAGTTTCAATTTTTTGATTGGTGTTGTAGCGTTGTTGGTTTCTAACCTAATAGTGAGTTTGGGACGTGAATATGTGTCCTCAACTTAAGTGGTTCATGATTTGGATTATGGAAAGCTATATTTCTTGAGTAACAAAGGTTGTAGATATTGTTGTTGATGAACATTGCAAAGATGGATATATATATTGAGTTCATGTTGATTCTAAGGTTGATGAGGTACTTCACATTGTTTGTTGATGTTTCTTGATCATGTTTTGATCGTGTTGTTGGTTTGCATTTGTCAAAGTGATCGGGTTGCATGATTTTCATGTAATGTGTTGGTGTTCTTCATTTGGTATTTGCTGACCTAATGATGTACATGTTGTGAAGGTTTAGATCATGATTGGTGGATCTGAGCATGTTTGAGGTTGTTGATATAGATCATTACAATGTCTTGGCTGACATTCAATGAATCACATCATGGGTTAAAGTATAATTTATTTATTGTTAGCAATTAGGCCCTTGGCCGACCTAGTTGAGATAAGTTGATGAATTATATTTAATGATTTGTAATTATGGAGAGGTGTAAGAGTGTGTGAAGGATAAAGATAGTGTGGAATACTTGACAGAAGAGGTATGAGTGGAATCTGAAATAAGTCATAGATCTATGCACTTCATTAGAACTATTTTGGCATAATAGATGTTATCAACCAGTTCATATATTTGGACTGTAAGTCCTCCTTGATCTATAATCAGATTGTGTTGTAAGGTAGTGAGCCTTTTTGTAATTATGTTCGAGCAGTGATCTCTAGGCAGTGTTCCTGAATGTAAGTGCATTTCCATTTCTGTAATACTCCTATTACGGTACAATAGTTATTACTAAGTGCATTCATCATATAGTTTCCATCCCCACCATGGTTCTCCCTTAATCGGGTATCCATGTAAAATAAATTGGTTTTATGTGTTGCTATTGTGTTGAGATCTTTCTTTCATGTTTATCATTCAGATCTAAGATTTAAGTTTGTAAGTTGGTGAAATTTTTTTGATATTGTGCCAAAATATTTTGTAAGCTTTGGGTGACTCATAGCTTTTTCCATCAAAGGATCATGTCCTCTTAAAAATGATTCCAAGTCTGAGGATGATTGAGATTGAAGGCATGTATGGGAATCTTCTTAATACTTGGGAGATGATTTATGTTGAGTGTTATCATAGATAGGTTCAACATGTGAGGTAAGGTTTTTGTTCTATTTCTTAAGGTCAAAATTCAAGGTTCTAGAGAATGGTGGATCATTTCTAATGTTAGGTTCTTATGGTGCTCCAAATAGATCCGTGTGCAAATATATAGGCGATTATCTATTAATATTATAATACAAGATTTGTGTGGAATAAAATTGAAATGGTATTGAGTTGAAATTGTCCATGGATGGTCTTGAGGATTTTTCTCAACTCCTAACAGCTTGAGACATTGTTTCAACCATGGGCTTGGGCCTAAGGGAAATGCCTAATATGATTCTAAAGGATGAAAAAAAAAATACAACCTAAGGGATATAATATATACCCTATAACTCTAAGAGGTTTGGGATCATGTAAATCAAATGTGACCAATGAGATGGGATGGGAGACTAAAGGTGGTCTAACAAAGATGAAGGCAAAGGACAATATGATAAGGATAAGGCTATGCAAAATGTAGAGGGAAAAGACCTAAACACAAGCTAGGGGTAAGGACCAAATGAAGGATATAAATGCAAGCCAAGGGTAAGGAATAAATGAAGGATGACTAAGGGATATGACAAGTCCAAAATGATTAATGACAAAATGGTAACAAGGACAAGGTTTCAAATGAAACCTAAGGTCATAAACTAATACAAGTGAAAATAGATGACCCAAGAAGGTATGCAAGGATGGAGTAAGGTATCAAATAAAGGGTACTATGGAAGAAAAACCCTAAGATGAATGATGCAAGTGAGACAACCTAAGGAAAACCTATGTATGGAGAAGATAAGGCTACAAGGTTTTGAGTTTCCTAGGTTTGAAAGTTTAGAAAATGTTTTTGATCAAGGTTTGTCAGATATATTTGTGTAAATGTTTGAAGATTTGGATAAGTGATGTTTGATTAGGAAAAAAAATTTGAACACACATGCCAAAAAAAGTGGTATTTTGTGATAGAAGACAAGCGCAACCTATGGTCAGGATATGACAATGTCTATTGGATCCTACTGCAGATAAATTCAAGCCGCACTTATTCAGAGCATATAGCTTAGAAATTTGGTGGCACTAGCTTCCCCTTACATGACAATCACTTCTCGGGAATACCAAATTTTGGATTCCTGAAGGAATTTTCTATCTCAACTTTGAACTGCAAGAATGTGAGACCACTTCAGAGGTCTGACCTCCTGAGCCAACAAATAGAAGGATTTTGGCCACTAAAACAATAGATTTCTAGTCAAATTTGGGGAATCAACACGTTGTGAGCATCCAACGAACCACTCAAATCTCTAACCAATCCTACTAAGGGTCTAATATACACAAGATACATCCCCTTTTGAAATGACATTGTACGGTAAGCGCTAATACCAGTTAGACTTGGCTTTTAGCTTATCCTTCATTTATATGGCAGACCGAACTGAAAGCATCGCTTGAGGTCATTCCCTTTGAGGTGAGTATCTCTTTTCCACCAAGGTAGGCCTCTCTAATGGGGTTCTATTCTAAACAAAAAAGTGTCAAAGCACGGAACACATCAAACACTTGGTAAATTTTAAGCACCAAAACGAAGTGTTTGCTAAACTAAACAAATAGTTGGTTTCAAAATAAAGTCTCTGACAAACGTCCTACACCAAAAATCGTTAGTAGTTTCAAAATAATATCTTCGACAAAATGATCAATACATGCACAAGCCCACAAAAAGAAAAAAATAGCTCCCCAAGAAAAATAAAATCATCACACAATAGTTAAAGAAAATTTAATCCAAATCTAATCTAATTGAACATAGACAAATTTAGTCTGAAACAAAAATCTAATCTAATTAGTGAAAAGTTAATCTAATTAACAAAGTGAAAATCTAAACCAAAAAAATAACAAAATTAAAATTTAATCTAATTAACAAAAATCAAAACTAATCTATGTTGGTAACTAAAATTAAGCCAAATTAATAAAATAAAATAAAACTAATCTAAATTAGTAAAAAAAGACTAATCTAAATTAAATAACAAAAATCAATTCTAAGTAAAAACTATTTTTAAGTCTAAATCAAGTTAACAAAATATAATCCTAAGTTAAAAAACAAAATTAATTTAAAATGCTAAATTAAATCAATCTAATTAACACTTGAAGAAAATCTAATCTAATAAAAATTTAGCAAAAATCTAATCTAAAAACTAATCTAACATTAACAACAAACTAATCTAAATTAAATATAAAAAACTAATTCTAATTAATAAAATCAAAACCTAATTAACAAAATCAAAATTAAATTTAACAAAACCTTAATCTAATCTAACTAATTAAAAAACCAAAACAAAATGAAACTAAGCTAACAAACTAATAAAAAATTTAACTAACAAAAATGAGACTTAACTAACTAATTACAAATGAAACTAAACCATGAAACTAACAAAATAATATAAAGATCTAACAAACTATATGAAACTAAACTAATGAACTAACTTACCAAAAAAAATTAAACAAACAAAAGAAAATCTAACATTCTAAACTTATGAACTACAAATTTAACTAGCAAACAAAGATCATGGATCATATATTTCCTTTCAGAACCATGTAAACAACATTGACTCTATGTTTTCACCATTTTTGAACCTACGGTTGCTTTCTACAAATAGAGGAAATCACACACCTTACAACTTTCCATTTTTTGGATCATCTCGTTTGGGTGCTGGAATACCAAATGTTGGATATGGTCAATTCTGGAAGATGTACAATTCTGGAAGATACATATCCTAGAAATGATTTTCGAAATATGGGCTGGACCCGTTTGGTTCACCCGGAAGATGACTGACAAGATGCATAAATAATTTTAATTGTTTATTTCTTAATTTTTTTAATACGGTGTGTATGTGTGTATATATACACACACACATGTGTGTGTGTATATACATACATATGTGTATATACATGTATACATACATATGTATATATATACATACATGTGTGTATATATACATGCATACACACATGTGTGTCTACACACATACACACATATATACACATTTATGTATATATACACATATATACACACATATGTGTGTATATATACATACACACATATGTGTATATATACACATGTGTGTGCATATTTACACACATGTCTATAAACATATGTATACACACACATGTGTATATATACATGTGTGTATATGTATATATTCAAACACATGTGTATATATACACATATGTGTATATACATACACACACTTGTATATATACACATGTGTATATATACATATACACACATGTATATATACATGTGTTTGTATACACATATGTGTATACACACATGTATATCCACACATATGTGTATATATACACACACACACACATATATATATATATATATACACATGTGTGTGTATATACATGTGTATATATACACACATACACACATATATGTATATATACATGTGTATACACACACACATATATGTGTGTGTGTACACACACATGTATGTGTATATATATACACATGTATATATGTATGTATATATACACATATATGTGTGTATATATACACATATATATGTGTGTGTATAGACACACATGTATACACATATACACACAAATACACACATTTGTGTAGATATACACATATATGCACATATACACACATTCATGTATATATACACACACACATTTACACATCTATCATGCCACGGATCAAACAAGATATTAAATTTGCTTTGTAAAAATTGGAATTGGAATTAAAATTCCAATTCTGCCTATTTAGGTGGAAGATTGATATGCCAATTTTGGGGCAAAATTAGAATTTCATAATTCCAATTCCATTTTTATTCATGGACCCAAACATGAAATTTGGCATTATCCGGAATTAGCTAATGCCAATTCCAGTCTAATTCCAGGCCCCAAACGGGCCTAGATCACGTCTCCTCCCCAGAATAATAGTATTGGTCAATACACCAATATGAAATCAAATAATCAACCGAAACTCTAAAGACATTTTAACCTCAAGAAAATCAATTATTGTCACATGTATGTATGTATGTATGTATATGTACGTATGTATGTAATCAATTGAAACTCTAAAGACATCGCAACCTCAGGGTAATGAATTAGTGTCACATAAAGTCATGTATGTATGTATGTATGTATGAAGGATCTTCTTGTTACGAGTATGTGATGATCAAGTTTAAGCCCTGAATGCTATGTGTGTGTGACAAGGCAACGCCAAAATTGTCAGACAATTGAAATGAAGAAACATGGCCACAAGCATGGAATCCCAAAACCTAAACTTAAAATATGAAATATAGCTTAGTTAATTGAAGATGAAAACACAATGACTTTAGAACAACTTCATTTTTATTTCAACAATTTTTTTTTTCTTTTTTTTTAAAAAAAAATTTGAACTATAACCATATAATATAAAAGTCATTTTGAAAATTTGAAAAATTCTACAATTGCTTCATTCATAGATTATGTCCACAAAGTAATTTTTTGATGATTCCAAAATCAGATGTTTTTGTGATTCACGTCAGGTTCACCACCTGCAGACTAGGAAAATCGTTAGTGTGCAAATATGAATAGGTTAACCACAAACATTATATTCAAAAAAATCCTAACCTTTCAATGAAGCATTAAAATCATATTTGCACAAAATAGCATGAAAACAAAAATAACAAAACTATGCAAACCTTGTGAATCACTTCATTGTTATTCTTTCTCCTCTAATTAATGTTGCTCTTTATGACAAGTGCACTAACAATATTTTCTAAAGCAAGTAAAAAAATAGCATGAGGATACTCAATCGTGATTAGCCACAAAATGAGAAAGAAAGCCTATTAAATAGAAAACCAAATCAAAATCTGAACGATCATAGAGACGAAATGAACAATTAGAGAGAAAAGAAAATCCAACAAACAATAATAAAATAAATTTGTAAATTTCCCTACAAAACTCAAAAGACACATAAAATCAAATCAAAATTAAATTTGAAATAAAAAGAGAAACTAAAAAGTCATTTGAATAGTAAAATATTCAAATGTGAAATAAAAGATCAAAAAGAGATAAATAAATGTCGTTTATTTATTCCAAGGGGGACATAGGGACATTAATTAACTAATTAGTTCCCTAGAGAGAACATTAGGTATCAATTAAATGATTGTTAGGTTATTAAATTAATTATGCCAAAGATGCGACAAAATGACAAAATAAATGACTCAATGGAAGAAAAATCAAAATAATTCAAAGTATTTGAAATGATCCAAAATTACCAGAAATGATCAAAATTGGACAAAATTGACTGATAACACAAATGACGACTAAAAAGGGGACCTGGGGGCAATGAACATTTTTAGGTGTCTATAGTAGCTTACAAAACATGGATAGTTAGCCCCAAATATATTCTCTAAGGAAATGTGGAAGGAAAACAAGATGTGTTAAGAAACACACCATGTCAACACACCTTCCTATTGATCTCAAATCATCATTTTCAACTATGCATGCTACCGCATAGACCAAAACAATTCAAGTCATCTCTAGAAGATATAACTGTTAATCCAATCCAACCAAGATAGAACTGTTAATCCAAGCTAGCCAAACATAAACATAATATGATGTAGAAATTAAAGCAAACTATGAATGCACAAAATAACATCACCTAAAACCAAAAGAATATTAGAGAACTACAACATCAAATCTCCAGAAGGCAGAAGAATGCAAAGAAAATAGATACACTGTATCAACATGATTTACACTAAGACCATCACTAAATTAAGTAATGAATGAATGGGCCAGAACTTGAAACTTAGATCTAACTAATCTGAATTATGGATTTGGAATACAATACCTAGTAAATTAAGTAATGAATGAATGGGAACTTGAAACTTGAGATCTAATTGATCTGAATTATGGATTTGGAATACAATACCTAATGTATAACAAGCAGTATTGTTGACCCACTTCAATTGAACAATTGGTTTCTGATGCAGGAGCATCCTGGGTGTAAGGGCAATCTTGCATCACCCAAAAATATGTGTTTTCTATTCAATAAGGGCTATTTTGTACAAAGCTACTATTTTTTGGAAACTTCCTATTTTTAGTAAGTTGGCCATTTGAACTCGGAATGTTCTAATTTTTCAGGTGAAGGATCATTTTAGTCATATAAGCATGCCAGTTGAGTTTCATTGTCATAGCATCTGTAGTGGCGAAGTTATTAAGGATTTACTGTTGAGATTTTAGGGTGCGAAACCTTTGAGCTCAATTTTTTGGACCTTAGAGGCTCCGGATCGAGGTTGAACCCTTAGCTAACTAGTGCTTTGCATGTCGACCATTGTAGATCGTGATCTCCCCTTTTCGAAAAGTGGTTATGATAGCCAATCGGAGCTACGGTTCAAAAGTTATGGCTTCCGAAAGTTGGGCTACTTAATGTCATATTTTGTAAATATTTAAAGCCGACCCTTTTGTAATAAAAGTGAAAAATAATTAAATGCTAAGGGTAGTCAGCCTTAATGGCTAGATTTCTGGAACCTTCTCGAGCGGTGGAAAATTGTCTATTTAAGGAAGGCTCGTAGTCTTTTCTAGGGCACTTTCGGGTGGTTATTGGAGGCTTTGTCCTACATATTATTGTAAGGGATGCCCATGTGGCTTTTGATATTGTAATTCTGAAGTTTGTAATTCCATATTTGTGGAGCCAATAAGAAGCCAATTTTCTGTTCTTGCAAATTTATCTTGTTTCTCTCTATTTCTATTGTGTATTTGTGGTATCAAGGGGAGTCCCCTTCATCAAGTGGTATCAGAGCGAGAACTTCCTGAGTGTGTAGATAGATCATGGACTATGAGGCAGTTTGCACCAGGACCGTGGTTAGGGTTTCAGTGATAAGTACAAAAATGCCTCCACGAAGGGAGCGTGGCGGAAGAGCCAGAGGTGTGCCACTTGAGGTTAGAGCCCTCTAGAGACAAGTACAAGTATTGCAGGAAGAGATTCACAGAGGCATGAATCTTGCCATAAGAGAGGAAAGTGAGGATGAAGCCGAAGTAGAAGGAGATTTTGATCAGGAAGGCAAAATTCTGAACCAAGAGGAGGAAAGGCTTTTCCGGGCCATTTCCAAGATTGGGAAAATACCTAAGCTTGATGTTCCCACATTTTTGTGAAATCTTAACCCAGAAGAGTTGATTGATTGGATCAATAAAATAGAAGAATATTTTGATTATGAAGATATTGAGGATCCTGATAGGGTCAAATTTGTGAATGCCCGACTGAAGGGTCATGCGAACATCTGGTGGCAGGAGATTCAGTTGGAGCGAAATAGAAGAGGAAAGGAGAAAATCACAAGATGGGATCGAATGGTGGATAAATTGAAGTGATAGTTCATTCTTGTTGATTATGAGCTCGATCTACTAAAGAAAATGCAAGGTTTGATGCAAGCAGAGAAATCTGTCTAGGAGTATACGGAGGAGTTCTATCGAATCCTCATCAGAACAAGCCATGCGGAAGCTGACAAGGAGAAAGTTTCCCATTACCTTAATGGGTTGAGGTTGAGCATTCAGGAGGAGTTGAACCTGATCTGAATGAATAGTATTGAAGAGGCCTACCGATTTGCCCTAAAGGTAGAGGAAAAGTTGAACAAGAAGTTTGAAAGCAGGCAAAGCGGAAAAGGTCATGGTGGAAGATCTGGTGGATGATCTTATGGAGGCTGAAATGAAGATCAGAAAAAGAAGGATGAGGCTAGTAGTAGTCAAGGTCAGAGGGGAAATAATTTCAATCAAAATAATAGAGATCAAAGAGAAAGAGGATGAGGACAAGGATTAGGAAGAGGAGGCTTCCGCCGAACATGTTTTCATTGTGGAGAAGAAGGTCATAGGGCATATGAATGTCCTCAACACCAAGGAAGGGAAAATAGGATAAATGACGGCCAAGATAGAGTCGTACATGTGGATGAAGATGCAAAATCATCTCATTCTGAAGATGCTGAAGGAGGAGAAGTCCTAGTTAACAAAAGAGTCCTGCTGAGTGGTGAAAATGAACCTAAGAAAAGGAGAAGCTTGTTTCGCACTAGGTGCAAGTGTGAGAATAAGTGTTGTGATGTGATTATTGATAGTGGAAGTACTGATAATCTGGTGTCAAAAGAGATGGTCACAAAGTTGAAGCTCAAGAGGTAGAAACACCCACATCCATACCGGATCACCTGGGTGCAGGATGACCACAAGGTCATGGTTAATGAACAGTGCCTAGTAAAGTTCAAGATTGGAAGGTACTATGTGATATCATACCTATGGATGCCTATCATATGTTGCTGGGAAGGCCATGGAAATTTGATAGGCATGTTGTACATGATGGCCGTGCAAATACATATTCCCTGATAAAGGATGGAGTGCGACATAAGCTAAAACCATTGAACAATACAGAAGAAAAGGTATGTAGTAATGCAAGAATAACTTTTGTTGATGGAAGAAAATTCCTAGAGGGTATGAAGCATGAGAATATGTGT
>MU225083.1:3706125-3741891 GCA_018584345.1 Thuja plicata | reverse complement strand
CTCTTGTACTTATTTTTTTTATATCAATAAAATATACCTGGTTTTCTGGTCAACATTGGCGTTGTTTTGTGTTCTTTCTTATCAGACTTGTATCCTTCTGTTGTAATTGATTTAAGGATAAATTATCATCTTTAAAACTTGTGCATGCAGATTGTTGATTCCTAATATCAATTTGAAGAAAAAAAAATATAGAGAAGTTGCTTTCCTATTGACTTTTGTCTAATTGGTTCTCTTACTCAGAGATTAAATAAAATTGGATGGGTTGGTGTTTTGTATTCAATTTGTGTGATTGACTGGATTGGATGGTTGATGGTGTGTTTGCAAGAATTGTAGAACATTGTCTTTCAGAGGTGTGTGTGGGGGGAGGGGGGTTGGATAATATTGACTCCATGGCCCAATTGGATAATGGACTGATCCTCATTTTTTAGAAGAATAAGAAAGATTTCACCCTCTATGATTACTCTTTTTTTCTTACTTTGCAGTTATTTCATTTCAACAAAAGTTAGCAAGTGGGAAGCCAGTAAGTAGGAGAATTATGGAGGAGGAAGTTAAGTTTTGTTCATAGTTAATTATTAAATAAAGGGTTTAGCGCATCTGCTATAAAAAGGTCTGGTTTAAAATTGTAACTTAGAGAGAAGGTATACCTGCCTAGGTTCTACAGAGCCTGAAGAGCAGAGGATTTCAATTGATTGTCAATAAATCTTGTTGGTTGGCCAAATCCTTTGGGAGTTTTGGGATAGAATTTTGGCATCCTTTCATAATCTATCAATAGGTTAAGGCCCTTAACATTTAATTAATCTGTTGGTTCTCAAAACTGCAACTTGAAATAAAACCTAAACATATACGTGTCTTTCACACTTTTCAAGTTTATAGTCTTGGCTAAAAAATGGGAATGACCTGAAAAGTTGAATCCCCTACTCTTTTGGTCCTAATATAACCAAGGCGAGTATTCCCTAATGCTGCAACAATCAAAAACCATACTTGCACTGTTTCAAATTTCACTGCCTAAACCTCTAATGGTGCAATCTATAAATTTAGTCTAATTACCCCTAAATCTACAAAAAGTAAACAAAATACATTCATGCTTCTATCTGGGGTGGGATTCCCATGACTAGTCTTTTTCTCACCATATCAAAGGAGTTCTCCTTTTGAATATCCATGTACAACGACATGAGACAACACAATAATGCATTATCACTTGTTTAATCCTATCAATGTTAATTAATCACTCTCATATCATGATTCTGGTCTAATCAAATTTAAATCATGCTTAGGAAACCAATTAGACAAGAAAATTTAGGACAACACTTCGATACACATTCTTGTTGAACATGAGAACTAGATAGAGTAGATGATAACTAACACAAGTTTTGAAAACATGAACTAAAATTAATTTCAATTATCATGGAGGACTAGCTAAAAGATTAAAAAAACTCCTGACACAGTGATTGAATAAGAAGCTAGATCATTTCTTATATGAAGAGGAACCCCCGCCCTCATATAGCACGGTTGTGGTTTCCCCTTTATGGGCAGGGGAAGCGACAAAATTCCAATTGTTTTACAATTGATAACATTTCAAAATTATAACCATATTTAAAAAGGTGATTCCAAAAGAAAACCCTACAGGTTCCCAGTCATTACATGTCATCAAAATAGAAAAAGATTGTTTCATAATGAACTTCAAAAAAGGTGGTGATCAGTTGATGCAAAGTCTGACAAGCAATAGGTTCACTTCATCCTAGAACTGCTCTTGGTTGAAATCATGCTCCTCAAAAATATCATACAGCTCTGGCTTGTCCTGATCCACTTCCAACTCAAAAATGTCACTCTGATACCCAACGTAACTGTTGGAAAGGATCCAGGCAGCAGACTTTAGATTTCTCAAGATGTCAACTTGGTCTTCCTCATCAAAATCCAAATTTGGCTGAAGAATAGGGTATGGATTCTCATTTGATGATCCATTTACTACTGGAAAACCTATTATGAATAATAAAAATCCTCTATGTTGTACAAAATCACTTTCGAGAGCGTCTTATAAAGAGATTAGTTACCAACTTGGCAACCATATTAAATTTTTGAAATCATGTTACACATAAGGAGACCTGCCTTGGGAATGCAAGGATAACAAATGTTCATGAATTACAACTCATCTGTCATAGAATTTTCCCTTCTTGATGTATTGTCAAGAAAATATTAGCTTAGATTATGTACTGGTGAATAATTTAGAGCCATTGATAAACCTCATTAATATTCCTTAATTGTAGCTCTTATATCCAGCACTTGTGCGATATCCAATTGGAAATCCTCCCATCAAATTAGTACTAACACACATCATCATTTCACACCCTTCTAAAATCACCTAATGTGACATAGAAGGAAAAGGCGTCGCAGTATCATGACCTCCAAATTTATCCTTTGCGAAATAACGACGAGTCATTGTTTTGCAAGTCCCTCAAAACATTATTTGTGATATAGTGAGATATCGCTATTTTGAAAATTCTGACTTTAACAATCTGTGAAACAACGACCAGAGGTTACCTTAGCATTTTTAATCAATTTTCCATCTCTCAAAAATTTTCCAGATAAAAATAGTCCCAACAGTGGCTCCATCTAGCAGATGCATATCCCCTATGGATATGACAAGAATCTGCCTATCTTTGGAGGAAGCAGAGTCCATTGGGCAATGGAGTCTTACTAGCCCCTAACCATGTACGGTGACCAATGACCATAGAAACATGAACTCGTGACTTCCCTATGGAAAATACCCTATTCTAAAATATTTTCCAGTACATGATAATACAAATTAAAACTTTCGGACAGTAAGTATCCATCCTTACGAATGCATAACTCTTTATTTTGAAGAAATCCTCTAACTGAAAAATGACATTCTCAAACATTTGAATTTCCTTTGCTAAAATATTATTATTTCCCTGTGTATTTACAATATCAAACTCTACTTCGTACCCTCTAGAATCTTCATTTATGTACATCTCTCCCCAAACAGAACTGTTGTACTTAGAATTTTCTTGCTTATTAATGTATTGATTCTAACCAACACCATTCACCATTTTATCATATGTATTCACAATGACTTGCATACCAATAAAAACATCAGATGAAACCCTCTTCTCAGTCAAACCAAGATTATCATCTATTTTCTCACTCCCTTCCATACTCGTAATATCACAATTCCCTTCCTCATATAGCGTATTTCAGTAGACCTGGATATCACTCCATTATATTCCCATGCAAGTCCTTATTTCAATACTTTCTTCCTCTTGATCAAATAAGGGATTAGTTACTACATGAAAATGATCATTTTCTATTTCTTCATGATCATAATCTATCTCATCAATGTATGAAGAAGCTACCTCTTGGTTTTCTCCTTCTTCATTACATTCATAAAAAGATGAACCATGTCCTACCTCATGTTTGATACTCTAACATGCTGGAAAATGATCAAACTGGTCATTACCCATGTTTGAAAGGTCCTAAAAATCCTGCACATCCCTATATCCTTCACACATTTCATGAGTATGAAAATAGATATCATTTGTGATATTATGTTGTTGATTGAACACCTTTGGGTCAGGCTTAAATTTTCTCACCATGCCATATTTATCAACCTTTTCAATATTACTTGCAATTTGAAAGGCTTCATACAAATCTTCAGGGTTTTCCATCCTTATCTTAAAACTCATATCCTCATAAAAAAACATTTAGATATACAACCAATGCCCACACATTATTAGGTTTCATATTATTAGGTAATCTTTTAATTATCTTAGAAAACTTAATATTGAACAAGGGAACATTTTCGTTCTTTTGAATATGAACATGTGTGAATTCTTTAAGAAAATTGATTCACTCACCTTCTCCCCGAACTGGTCCATGAAAAATAATTTCAAATCCCTCCATGAGATTATAGAGCATGGGGGAAAACTTGATAGCCATTCCCTTGCATCTCTTCTTAGGGACTAAATAAATAATCTCATCACAAAATATTCATGGTCTGTCTCATAATTCTCCATCAAATATTCAAATCTTGATACATGTCTCTCTGTTGAATCTTAATTCATGCCATTCAAATTCAAAAGTCTGTCTCTGAAATCAGGAGGAAAAATATTTGGGAATCCCAAAATCCCATTGAAATTCAATGTCTTATATCTTTCTATTTTAAAATTTCCCTGTCGCAATGAAACATTGTTAGAGGATATGACGGTCTACCTATGTACATCACCATAATGATACATTCTGCAAGATTTTAACTACAGAGTCATCACCTCTCTTGTGAAAGGAAAAAAAGAAAAGTGGTAATATTCTTCCCTAGCAGAGTGCTTTCCTCTTCTGACTCTTTTCCCAAAGATAACAATGTTGTCCCCAATGGAGTCACCAATCTGTTGGTTCTCAAAACTGCAACTTGAAACAAAACCTAAACATATACGTGCCTTTCACACTTTTCAAGTTTATAGTCTTGGCCAATAAACATGAATGACCTAAAAATTTGAATCCCCTACTCTTTCGGTCCTAATATAACCAAGGTGGGTATGCCCTAATGCTGCAACAATAAAAAACCATACTTACATTGTTTCAAATTTCACTGCCTAAACCTCTAACGGTGCAATCTATAAATTTAGTCTAATTACGCCTAGATCTATAAAAGTAAACAAAATATATTCATGCTTCTATCCAGGTTTGGTTGTTCATGAGTAGTCCTATTTTCACCATATCAAAGGAGTTATCCTTTCGAATATCCATGTACAACTCCATGAGACAACACAATAATGCGTTATCACCTTTTTAATCCTATCAATGTTAATTAATCATTATGATATCATGATTCTAGTCTAATTGAATGTAATTCATGCTTAGGAAACCAATTAGACAAGAAAATGTATGACAACACTTAGATACACATTCTTGTTGAACATGAGAACTAGATAGAGAAGATGATAACTAACACAAGTTTTGAAAACAGGAACTCAAATTAATTTCAATTATCATGGAGGACTAGCTAAAATATCAAAAGAACTCCTAACATAGTGATTGAACAATATGCTAGATTATTTCTTACATGAAGAGAACCCCCTCCCCTCTTATAGCACGGTTGCGGTTTCCCCTTTATGGGCAGGGGAAGCGACAAGTTTCCAACCATTTTATAATTGATAAAAAAGAAAACCCTATGTATTTCTAGTCGTTGCATGTCATCAAAATATAAAAAGACCATTTCATAACGGCCTTCAAAAAAGGTGGTGATCATTCGATGCAAATTCTAGAAATAAATTGATTCACTTCATCTTGGAACTACTCCTAATCAAAATCACGCTCCTCAAAAATAGCACGTAGCTTTGCCTTGTCCTGCTCCACTTCCAACTCAAAAATATCTCTATGATACCCATCGTGTTTGGTGGAAAGGTCCCAGGTAGCAAACATTAGATTTCTCAATATTTCAACTTGGTCTTCCTCATCAAAATCCAAATTTGGCTAAAAAATAGGGTATGGATTCTCATTTGATGATCAATCGACTAGTGGAAAACCCATTATGAATCAGAAAAATCCCCTATGTTGTACAAAATCACTTCTGAGAGCATCTTATAAAAATATTAGTTACCAACTTTGCAACCATATTAAAATTTTTGAAATCATGTTACACATAAGGTGACCCGCCTCAAGAATGCAAGGATAATAAATGTTGATGAATTATAGTTCATCTCTCGTAGCATTTTCCCTTCTTGATGTATTTTCAAGAAAATATTAGCTTAGATTATGTACTAGTGAATAATTCATAATCATTGATAAACCTCATTACAATTCCTTAATTGCAACCCTTATATCCAACACTCATGTGATATCCAATTGACAATCCTCCCATCAAATCAGTACTGACACATATCATCATTTTGCACCCTCCTAAAATAACATGATGCGACACAGCAGGAAAAAGCATCGGAGTATCGTGACCTCCAAATTTATCCTTTGAAAAATAATGATGGGTCATTGTTTTGCAAGTCCCTCAACCCACTATTTTTGATATAGTGAGATATCGCTATTTTGCAAATTTTGACTTTAACATTCTGCGAAACAATGACCAAAGGTTACCTTAGCATTTTTAATATATTTTCCATCTCTCAAAAAAATTTCAGATAAAAATAGTCCCAACACAGCGTCAACAACATCCACTATGTCATCCTTAAATGTATTAACAATAATTAAAATTAATATGTCAGCCTCAGATCCACCGCCTTAATCAAATTAATATGAAACTTTAATTAATGATCAGATAGGTAAACTATCATCTTATTCAAAATATTTAATTCATTCAATACTTGAGATAAATTGTTGCGGTTAGAATCATGGAATCCACTTACTATATACATATTGTATCTGTGATCGCAACATCTAAATCATTCCTCAACTCGACCGCTACCTCATTCTATGTCTGATATTGTTCTTCCTAAACACCTGTCAATATACATAGTTTATCTTCCCTTTACTGATCATGAATTGTTCTTACCGATCACTGCAATCATGATAAGTGAATACATTGACATCAATGACAACCAATTATGTCTTGACTCATGACCGCTCTTCATATCTCCTCCAAAACTACCATAATACCAATAAGTAGGCACAAATATCCTAGATTGTATCTTTCAACACCGTAGAAGATGTCATCAATGAGGGGTTTTATCCTCATTAACCAAAACTTTTCCTCCATAAGTAGTTGTAGCTAAAGCTCCAAAAGGGTAATCACCTAAATGAATGAACAAAGGCTCCAAAAGTATTTTTATAAAATCAAACTCAATTCCCTAATTAGGGTTGCACAACTTTTAATTTAATTTTTAAAATCACCTTATGTCTCCCTAAGTTGGATGCCAACTTGAGCCTTTATTTTTAATTTATTAATAAAAATACATTTTGACTCCCTAGTCCTAGGAATCCCCCTTTTTAAAACAACTTTGCATTGATGGGACCCTCAAATGACATAACTTATAACATTTAAATAACATAAATGAAATATTTTAATTTCTCACTTAAGACCTTATGTTATTTAATTATAAAGTCTTGGACCAAATATAATATAAAATTACAACCGTGTCAAGTAGAACACCTATAGTGTTCCTTATTTTCTTACTCAATAGCTTGTACTAGAACTCAATTGAATAGGTGAATGGTTCACCCTATTGATTGGTTGGGAAGAGGATATTCAACATTATGATATGTCGCAACCACATCTACATTTCTTTTTCTTTGTGAAATCACCAAACAAACTATGCAGGGAGGTTAATACTTGATAAAAGCATGGACTCAAACACTCCAAGTCACTACTACTTTATTTTAGCCATTTAAAAAAAATCATTCATGAAACATTATTTTCTACATGTTTTACCTCTTTGCACCTTGAACATGTGGATCCCTTTTCAACTTCATGGTAAGCCAAGGATTGTCCTAGAAAAAGGAAGAACTCGCAACAAAAAATTACTTAATCTGAATCATTCAACCACATAGGACAGTCTCATTGATCACTTCAATTGTTGGGAGAGCCCTAAGAGAGATCCAATGAAGGAATTATCTCCCTCGATAGAATATCAACACACTGATCTTAAGCCTTGTTAGATTCTTCATAGCTCTGCGATGACCTCTAGTAATTTATAGAAAAGGAGGAAGTTCCTGCAAAACATTAGTTTCATCCCATTCGTGTATATATAGGACCATTATGAGATTGCGATGAGTTTTTATAAGGTTTTAATGAAGGCTTAAATCCCAATGATAAATGTTGACTAGGAATAGGGCCCCATTAGACCACTTAGACAACTTAAAGAACCTATTATGTACGTAAATAATTAGACACTTAACACCTAGAAAATGAAGAGGACCCTTAAATAACAATGACCATTTTGACCATAAAGATAAACTCGGGGTCTTATAAAAAATTATATACAACCACAATTTAGGCTACACTAGGAATAAGGGGCCAGTCACATCAACATTTCAATGGACTCAGGTTGTAACTAATATTACTGGAAATGGGGTAAAGTAGGTCAAATACAAAATAGAGTGCCCATGCCAACAAGGAAACAAGGGTTTAGGGTTTGAGGATTTTATTTGAGTATTTCTATTTAAACATTTTCTTCATGTTTACTCTCTTCCCTAGTAAGGATAAACTTTCCTTTTCATCATCGTTATTTTAGGTTTGATTCCCAACCTGAGGTTTGACTTAGGAAAACCCCTATACAACCCAAAATCCACTTACCTTCTTATTGTGTGTAGGTTTTTACATGTAGGAGTAAAGGGTTGCATATCTAGGAAGAGTATTCTAAGACAAAGAGAATCAAATCTTTAAAAATTAGTCTGCACATTGCTAATTAGTGAAATGGTCCATGAATAGAAACATAGTCTTCTTGGATACTAATAATTATTGGCATGGTCCTCTTGGGACTATAATGCCTATTTATAGTCTCTGGTCATTTTGAGCTCAGATTTTAGATACAAGTTCCTCTTTGATTCCTCTTTCTAGATCTGCATTCAAAGTTGGCATATTAGATTAGTAGCTTACCATTTATCTTGATCATTGTCAATTTTTCCCCTTTTATCATATTTCTTACACTTTCAATTTCTAAATCATATCCATTCAATTTAAATGAAAAGAGGGACAATCCATCACCACTCAACCAAAAGTGCTCAACTCTCCAAAGGGTTTGAAGTTGGGTTTGATTAATTGTTCCTAATGTAATGGTGTTTGGAAATTATTTTTAGTTTGCATTCTTAGGCTAGATGACCCATTTCCCTGCATTACACCTTGAAGTCCTTCACAAGAACTGAGATCTTTTCTAGGCTAACATAAATTGCCCCTTTTTGGACAAAGGTAAAAATCACCAAAAAAGAGTCATGATTAGATTGCGAGGGGTTAGGGGCCTTAATAATTTCCTCATTGATTGGTTTGGGTTGTCACCTTTTTTTGGCACAACAAGATAATTTACAACTCCATTGGATCTACTAGGACATCTTAGGCAGAAAACTTTGGGGTCTTCAATTTTAATTTATTACCACCAATCACCAACCGAGGATTTTAAGGAGATCGAGGAAGGGATATTCTTAATCGCAATCATAAGAATTATGGAAAATATACTAAATCACCCTCCCCATGTCAAGATCCAGATATTTCTAAGGCTATCACTAATTTGGTATAAGTGTTCTACAAACTAATATTCAAATAAGCTTGCATACTACATACTATTGGTTTGGAGAACACTTATATCGGATTAGTGATAGCCTTGGAAACCTTTAGACCTTGTATGAAAGATACTATTCATATAAAAAAATAAAGAGTATTATATACTAAGGTTACTATTATTTATTTCAAATTATTATTTTTTTGATCGGTTATTTTAAATTATTATTTTTATTAACATTTAGATTTTACATATTTTGACTTTGCATTTTTGTTTACTCTATTTTAGTTTTCAATTATATTAATATTTAGATTTGAAATTATTTTAATTATTTATTTCTATTTTATAAAAATATAACAATAATTAAAAGCTATTCATTTCTTCCTTTGTTCTTTCTCATAGATGGTTCTTGTTCGTGTGCTTCAGGGTTTTCTACAATCATTATGGATTTGGCATGGTTTGAGGACATTTTTAAGCTTCTTGTTACTTCCTTTGTGCATCCACAATTTTATACTTTGGAGAATCTTCATTGAGAATTAAGAGAATACAATATGTTTGAGGGATCCCAATGGATTTGAGGCTTCCTCAATAGAGATGAGCTCCTTCAAGACTCAATTTCAAAGTCCATTTGGATTTCTTTCAATAATGGACTTATGTTTGACTATGTTGCTCCATTTTATTCTTAGATTTGTTCCCATAAATTAGTCATTGTTGAGCCTATGTTTTCTTCCTTTATTGCAAAATTTGAAGCTATTAGAGAATTGTTTAATCATGCTAAGGTGGATCCTCATGAATTCTCATCCTCATTCCTAGTCCCTTAATATTTAGCACCATCAAAGGAGAGCTCTAATGGATGGCGAACTGGGTTAGAGTTTGATCTTGGTCTCTAATTTTGTTCCTAGTTTTGGTCTATGAAGCGAATTGTATAATCATATGTGCTTCCTCCTGTGGATATTTTGTCTTTGCTGCTCAAAATAAGGAGCAGATCTCCTATGCTACTTGCAATCTATATGCATTTGTAAATAGTTTTATATCAGTATACTATGGGCCTTAGCCTTTTGCCTTTAAAATAATAATAATAAATAAAAGCTATTAGAAGTAGTTCAGTTTATAATTATTTTTTTCTATTAAATTTAAATTATTTTAGAATAATTATATTTTGAACTTTTATCTCTCTATACAAAAATATATTAAACCTAATTTTTTTTGTTTTTCCTTTTTAATAGGGCATGGCTTGAGAATTGTTGTTAATAAATACTAAGAAAAGTATTATAGAATGGATAAAAATTCAATAATCAACCATGACTTTATTCAATGAGGTGAGAAAAGTGGTGTTTTGAGTTGCATCATGAAAACATTTACAAGGAATTATCATGTCCCTTTTTAAAAAATAGACAACAAACTATTTTTCTAGGATGATGTCCAAGTTCAAGGGTTGAGGGTACCACTTGAGAAATTCCAAAGGTGGGTTATAGAGAAAGGATGAATGATCTTTCTCAGTGTATGCTTGACTTTAGGTCATTAGGGGTTGGGCATTAGAGCTACTTCTTGATGTATATTGAGAGTTGTAGGAAGTCAAGGATCATACATGCTTCTTGATTCACACTAGGGATTTTTTGGGTGTTGGAGATTGGGGTTACCTCTTGGCACATGCCATTAAGAAATTAGATGCCAAGGATTAGGGTTGTAGCTTTATGAATGACTAGTTAGAGGGGGAGAAAAAGTCTGAAACTTTGATGAGAAAAGCATCTAAGGTCTATAATCCCAACTTGTAATCCAATGTCTAGGATTCAGATTTGGGCCTTGGTGTTATTGGCAATATATGTTTGGTTGTCTATTGTCATTAATGTTCAAACATTGTGTTTCGGTTTTGTTTGTGGTATCTCAAACATTGTGGTCTGAAAGTCTGCTATTCTTCTATTATTGGAGGAGTAAGTTTTATACTGAACCTTTAGAACAATGGAAGATAGTTATGTATCAGAACAATGCTACAGTGCAGTGGAAGACAATCATGACTTTTGGTGTAATTAAATATTCCTAATTACACTTTACTTAATCTTACTTAGGATAATGCATTGCCTAGTAGTTTTCCATTGAGACACCTAGGATTTTGCACCTTAATTAAGCACATGGTGTAGGAGGAATTCCACTTTAAGTGGTGATAGTTGTTATCTCATTCCACTTTACGTGTGAGATCGACCTTTAGTGAACATATCACATTATCATCCTCATCATATGGAACATACTTCATTTTATAATGGAGGATGATTCACCTTTGGTGGACATGTGATTCTACCTTGCATAGGTGATAGCTTATCAACTCCTTATCATTGTCTCTTATTTCCCTTCCTATATAAGAAGACACTTCTACATTATAAAACATCTCTAATATCTTTTATTTTCATATTTCATCATTAATGAGAATCCAATTTATTCTTGTTCATACCATATCTCTTGTCTTTGTGCTATTCTTTGACCTCTAGATCCTTGGTTCATTTCTATTTGCAAATTCTTAAATGGTATCAGAGATATTAGAGCATCTTGGATAGCCTATTTGGAGAGTTCTTGGTGCATGAATTGGAGGTCAATATCTCAGATCTGAGGACCAATATTTTGTGGGAGAGTTTTGGGTCATATCTAACCTCGCCATTGCGTCTGAGAGGCTGTTTTGGTAAAAATCGACTATAAATTTTCCCATATTTGGCGAAATTCAAATCTATGTCAATTTTTTTTCATAGGAAATTTGTATGACCTACCTGCGCAAGTGCAGTACGAGCATTGAAAAAAATTATATTTTTTCTTCTGCATATTATTTAATTCAATTTTGCAACTTTTTTTTTTATTACTATCAATTTGTAGACAGGTCAGGTCTCTGTGTTAGATCTGTATTGTCAGAGGCCTATCAAATCTAGTCAAATCACAATTAGTGGGTAGTCACATCCCAGACTCTTTCAAATCCAATGATATCAATAATCAGTCTGCAGAAAAGAAAACTTTGAGCATAAATCCAACAGTCACCTCACTACCATCGACAAAGGACAACCAACCTGAAAAACTTCCCGACATGCATTCCTACTTGATACAAGTTCAAAGATTTGTGCTATAAAAACCACATACAATCTTCCTTCCCAAAAAATGTGGGATTATTAATTGGAAAATTATTGTTTAAAAAGTGTCCAGCGACTAGATACATCATTTGACTTGCGTCATAACGCCTCTAAAATTTACATTCTCTCTAAAAGATGGGTATCACCATATAAAAATGGAGAAAAAAATACCCACACAATTGTTGTGGGAAAAATAGTCATCGTTCCCCATCACTATGCTCCTCCATCGATGCCATCGTAGTTTGCACGCATCCACAGACACGTGGAAACAAGGCCACACATAGATCTTGCCACATAGATAACTACGTGGACATATAAGCACCCAACACATCAGAAGAAAACTAGATCACCAGTCTATACATTCCAACCAATCATATGTTTCCACATTGGTAAGCTTGTACACCTCATCAACGATCACAGTCAGCACGCCCGGACCCATTTTTTTTGCCACGTCTCTTTTCACAAGATTAAATTTGATGAGCATCTGTACATCAAAATAGGGACACTATTATTTTGTGACGATGACCATACGACCATCAAATTTAACTTAGGACTTGCTGACATCATCACTGGTTGACAATTATTGCCCCCTCTCCATTGAGCTTTTTGATTTCGTAGTTCATCTTCAGAGGCTCATATCTTGCTCAATTTTGGTCCTTTTTGTGAGAATTTTTTATTTATTTGGGGGAGAATTTCATGAAGATTCTAGTGGTGGCATTATTTTATGATTTTGGTGGCTAGATTGATTAGAAATTGTAGGTTTTCATGATTGTATCTATCTAATCCTGTATTTTGCAACTTTTGAAGCTTCGTTTGGGCACATACAATAATATTTTCAGGTGCAATTGTTTTTGAAAGTGCATGATTTTTTGTCTACTTTCCATATCTACAATCATGTTTTAGTGATTTAGAGTGGAAATATCACTTTCATAAATATGCCATTTTGTGGGCTATATAGGCACTAGGTTAATTCATGGATTTTAGTTTTCTAATTTGCATCAATGATTTGAAGGAGTTATCATTTGTTTTGTATCATTCTTTGGTTGTATAATGGACTTTTCAAAATTCAAAATCCTCACTCCATATAATTACCATGAATGGAAAGAGTCTATATCTAATCGGTTGTTAAGTGTTGGATTGCATAGAATATGTTTTGGGTAGGTTCTATAATCAGCTATAGGTGTTGCAGAAAGGAGCAAATGGTTTGATCAAAGGGATACAACACTTGGCTCTCTTAGATCATCCATCTCTTCTGATTTTCTATATCATATTGCATCTTGCACACATCCTCATGATGCTTGGACAACCTTGGAGGGACTCTTTGGTAAACCTATTAGAATGAGAAAATTTAGATTGGAGAATGAGCTCATTAGTCTAGATCCTAGAGATTTTGACAATATTCAAGACTTTTTCTCTAAGTTCAATTTTATTAGATTGGAGCTTTCTAGAATTGTGGCATTACTAAAGAGGATGAACAATTGATCTTACGTATTCTTTCCAAGCTAGGTCCTGAATATTCAATCTTTGTTTCTACATTCTATGTTACTATGTATGCTCTTGGTAGTGCATATAAAATGCCTTCTCTTGATGAATTTGCAGCTCAAATCTCAAGGGAACAAGCAAATTTGGCACACATGGGTCAATTAAAGTCTTCAAAGCATCATGCACTTCTTGAAAATGACTCCACTCCAAAGGCTTCCAATGGCAAAGGAAAGAAGAAACATAAGGATCCTAAGTCTCATGATAAAGGTGATAATTCTCCTTCACAACATATTTAAGAATCCAAGTCTTCTTCAAGATAGGTATCCTCTAGAATGTACATATTGTAAAAAGCAAGGACATGATGAGCATAAATGTTTCTATAAGAAGATTGATGAACTCACTCACATTATTCAACAACATAATATCAAGCTTCCCTCATCATTCTCTCCCCCCCCCCCCTTCATAAAATTNTCTCCCCCCCCCCCCCCTTCATAAAATTGTGCAACTTCTCCATCTACATAATCAACCACGGCTAAAGGGAAAGTTCAAGCACTTATCTCTTCCACACATCATGAGAAAGGTAAATAACTTCTTGATTCAAGTGTTTCACATCATATGGAATCTTCTATGGATATTTTCTCTTCTACTAGGCCTTGTAATTCTCCTCATAAATTGATGGGTAACAACACATACACCAATGTTTGTGGGAACTATTCTATTCTTATGGGAGAGGGGACATTTAATGATGTTATTTGTGTATCATCCTTGACCACTAATCTTTGTTCTATTTATCAAATTATTCATGGGGCACAAGGTAAAATTGTTGAGTTCACTCCTGATTATGTCTACATTAAAGACATTTAGACTATATATGTCATAGCTGTGGGATTTGTTGATCTTTCATCATGATTATATTCATGTTCACATTTTTTTTATGATGATGACGATGTTCATGATGTACCCACCCTTTACAAAGGGTGAATAATGTTTCTGAGGAGAACATTGGACACTTGAATCATTGTGTTCTTGAGACAACTATTGAGATTACTACTCCTCCACTTCCTTCCTTGGACATGAGTTCTATTCTTTAGTTGGATGATCATAGTGATTCAGATCTTGCAGTTTGGGATGACTACTTGGATGGTATTTCAACATTGTTTTTTGGGTCTCATATTGCATATTTGGGTGATATACTTAAGGGACTTTCTATTCTCTTTGATGATAACATCATAGTTGGAGTCGGAGATACTTCTTCACCTTCTTTAGAGATTGACATTCTTGATTCTTATCCTTCACTCGGTTTGTCACATTTAATGGTTTATTTTAATGATGTGATGGATTCCTTGAGCTTGGAGATACTTTTTCAGTCTTCAGAGAGGCATACTTGGAGACTTCTTTCGTTCTTCCATTTTTACATGGATTGGATTCTTCATCATATGATTTATTTGTTTCTTCCTAAGGGGAGACATGTTTCTTGTAGGCATTGGATTATCTTTTTTTTGCAGGTACACTTCATCAACATTGGAGCTTCTTCATTATGGGGGGATATAATGTTTCCTACTTTCTTTCCTATGGGGGGATAATTGCTTGTATATACATGATGTATGTATTCCTTGGGGGGTCTTGAGTCCTCCATCAATCCATGCATCTTGTGTGTTTTTATCTCTCTTTTTTTGGGGAGATTTTTGTCCCATGAGGTTTTCTCCCTTTCTCTACTTTATGAGAGATTGCATTTCATGTATTGCATTTACATATTGTACATGGGTACCTAACATGGCCTAGTAGTCAGGACCCATCTTGAATTGTGATTTTAAGTGCATTTCCATAAGTTGCACTTAAGGGGGGGTGTTGGTGTAATTAAATATTCCTAGTTACGCTTTACTTAATCTTTCTTAGGATAGTGCATTGCATAGTAGTTTGTCACTGAGACACCTAGGATTTTGCACCTTAATTAAGCACATGGTGTAGGATAAATTCCACTTTAGGTGGTGATAGTTGTTATCTCATTGCACTTTATGTGTGGGATCCATCTTTAGTGAACATATAACATTATCATCCTCATCATATGACACATACTTCATTGCATAATGGAGGATGATCCACCTTTGGTGGAATGTGATTCCACCTTTTATAGGTGATGGCTTATCAACTCCTTATCATTGTTTCTTATTGCCTTGCCTATATAAGAAAACACTTCTACATTGTAAAACATCTCCAATATCTTCTATTTTAATATTGCATCATTAATGAGAATACTATTGTATAGTCAGAAAATGGAAGCACTTCCATTGTAGACTAGTTTATCCTTTTGAGTAAGTGGTTTGGGGTCATGTCAAGTGCCTTGAATGGGTCTCTAACTTGGATTTGGATTTTTCCCCCTATTCTGCCCCATTTCCCACTTTTTCCAGCCTATTTATGACACTCCAAACTACAAATTGGGACTTTGACCTTAGGGTCAAAGTCAATTTTTTTGGGTCAAGGTCAACCTTGACCTTGACCTAGGTCAGAATCAACCTTTTTCTAACCTATGGCCCAAATTCCATATTTCTAGGGTTTCCAGATGTCAGGCTTTGGAAAGATTTAATTCTCGCTTTCGGGTCGGTTGTTTCGGTCTCCAGAGCAACAAATCTTAAATTATATTTAATATAGGTCCTCTTCTAAGGATATATGTATAATTTGAATTTAATTCTCCTATGTAGGCCTCTCTAAAAGATTGTGCCCTAGATTCACATATAAGGAAGCTTTCTCCTCTCATTTTCTCTAACTATCAACAAAAATACTTGACAACCATAACCATGATCATCAACTTTCAAAGACTTGAAGAGTGAAATCAAAAGGTGAAGAAGAAAGATTTGAAGCAAGCCAAGTATCCATTGAATCATTCATCCATTCTTAAGCACTCAAGCACCCAACTCATCAAGAAGATCCATTGGTGGCCATTGAAATATTCAAGCTCCATGGAGCCCTCTTGTTGAAGATTTCTCCATCCACATTCCTCCAAGTCTCTTCCTACCTAAAGATCCATTCAAGATTGGTGTTGAAGATCTACAAGCAATTTATTTGAGACATCCTACATTCTACATTCTACATCCATTTGGTGCATACATACTTGTGGATTCACGATTTTGAATCCGCCATAAGGGCTTCTACAAGCAAGGTGAATTTGTTCATTTACTTTGTTTTATTTATGCAATTTCAATTATACTTTGAGGTTAATTCCAAAACTGGGGTTTGACCAAGGCAAACCCCTCCCCCCCAACAAACAAATGAAGGTATAGGTACGAAAAAGTGGATCAAAGTGCAGATTTGGATACCCTTTTTGGAAAACTTTTGGGATCCGGAAACAGATTTTCTGTTGGAGACATTTTAGGTCGATTCTGCCCTAGGTCAGAATCAAAAATTTTGGGTCAATGGTGACATTGAATTGAGGGTCAAAATTAGAACCCTGTCAGAATGGAAAAATATTTTTGGGTTTTGTTTGGTTCTGTATTTCTATTCCAGATCTGGTCTCAGATTTTCCAAAAACTCAGTGGAGACCCCCGAAAAACAACATTCTTTGGATCTGCAACATTTCAAGGTTAGTATTTTTCTCCTATCCATTTCAATTAAAGTTCTTAATATTTCTAGATCTATCACATATTCTTTCACACAAATGGGTATTTAAGATCTTCCCCTTTGCTCTCATTTCCAAATGATGGATTCATTTATGCATTGATCCTTCTTTTAGGGTTAATCAATTTGCATCCTTCATTTGTGTATCCAAGGACAAAAGGGGAGAATCTTATTTACCCCCTACATTTTAAATGTACCATTTTATATGTTACATTTTGGTGAACTCGCGATAGACAACTCTTTCTTTTTGGTATTAGATCTACATCTTTTATGTTAGATCTTGCATGCATATTAGATTAGCCTTCTTTTATGTTCTTGCATTTACATTTTAAAAATTAAAATCAAAATCTTGTGTTTCCTAAATTAGTTCATTTGCATTGCATTGGTGTATGAGATTTACCATTTCTAGTCCTACTTATACTATCCCAGTTAGAAGAATCCGTATACTTATGGGTTCCTTTGATCCCAAGTCTTCCTCTCCTTTCCTTAGGATCCCAGATGACAATTTGATCACTCGTGATTCCAATCCTTCTATGGAGCATAACTCTTCTCACTCTCTCATGATGTGGATGATGCTTTAAGAGTTCCTCCTGAACAAGTGCAAAAACTTTCAACAGAACTTGATAAAATTGGAAATTGGCTTACTCAAGAAAACCATAATCAAGATTCCATCCAAGCTATAGAGGCTCTTAAGAAATTACTTTGTGATAGTGATCAAGGTATTAATCTCTTGCATGGTATCACTCATATTGTGCATTTAAATGTTAAACCTTTAGCTCAAGAGGCTCAAGATCTAGGATTCACTCCTCCTGTCACTAGTGAGGGACCTTCTTCTGTTCCTTTACCTAGCATTCCTACTTATACTCCTCCTTTGATGACTAAATCTCTCCCAATTTCATCTATTCCTATGAGTGTTCCACCAGTATCTCTACCTACCTCACAACCTTCATATAACAATGTACCTTTTACTTATTCCAATCCCCTTCCAACTGTGGTTCCAAGTGTTCCATCGGTTGTGTCTTCCATTCCTGCCACTTCCTACACTTTTCCTAGTGTTCCTAATATTTCTATGCCACCTATTTCTTCTAATGATTCCACAATTATTAGTTTGGCTCAAACTGTGTCATCTTTACAACAACAACTTGCATCCTTAACCCAATCCAAGTTTAGCATTCCTACATGTGACATGGGTAGTCCTTTATCCTTAGACATTATTCGTGCTATTGTCCCTCAGCAAGATGATATGCCTCATTTTGAGAATTACAATGGTAAAGGCGATCCTGTTACTCATGTTAAAACATTTCAAATGCTTTGTAGTGATTATGCTCATGACCATAGGGTTTTAGCTAAGTTGTTTGCTAGGAATTTTTGTGATAAGGCCTTGCAATGGTATTGTTATTTACCTCCTTATTCTATTGATTCTTTTCCTAAAATTTCTAATACCTTTACCCAACAATTTCAAAATAACATTGGTCTGCAAGTGTCCTTAACTGATTTAATGCATTGTAAACAAAACATTAAGGAAAAATTGACTGATTTTACTGGTAGATTTAAGCATTTATTTTCTCAAACTTCTTATCCTATTCCTAATATTGATATTCAACATATTTTTATTTCAAATTTACAAAAGGATATTAGAGATAATATTCTGCTTACTAAATTTACCTATTTTCAACAACTTTGTGTAGCACTTCATCATTATCAATTACAAGTGAGCCAATTTGAGAGAAACACTCCAATGGCTCCTATTCTAGTTGATAAGAGTGACACTGCTCCTAATCATAATAAGTTTTAGAAACCTAACAACTATGTCAAGATTAATAAACAGACGAATGTAGTTGCTGATCAAGTTGTTGTTGCATCCAACAATGCCCTTTCTGCATCCACTGCTTACCGTATGAATCGTACGTTTACTCCTCTCTTTGAATCTTTACATTCTATTATGAGTAGGTTGTTAAGTGCTAATATGATTACCTTGCCTCCTATTCTACCTCTTCTCCCTACCACGATAGCATCCAAATCCTTTGATTCTAAAGTTTTTTGCCAATACCATCGCCAGAATGACCATGATACTAAAAAATGTTATTCTCTAAAGCATAAAGTTCAAGACTTAATTGATTCTAATGCTTTATCTATTGACAATTTTGATGGTAATGGGAAAAAATCTATCTCTCCTCCTAATCAAAACCTTCAAATCTATACGAATCCTTTACCTACACATGATACTAATACCATTGCTCAACCATCTTCTGTGAATATTGTTTACGATGCAAAGATGGATGATCTTAATCACATTGTTAATCATGTGGAGTGTGACATTTCATCTCAACCCATTGTTCAATATCCTTCACCTCCACTTCAACTTCAAATTCCACCTAAACATTAGAAACAAACTAAGGATAAATGACCTAGGGAACTCTTAATTACCTTTGATGATGCTGAGACTATTAAGGCTCCCAATGGTCCCCTTTATATTTATGATAGGATTGCTAAGATACCTACGCATGGTTTTCTTGTTGATCCCACATCTTAAATAAATGTCATTACTGAGGAAAACCTTTTTATGAAAAACCTACAACGTGATTGTTATGATCCATCTGATGCATGGATCCAAACTTGTAATGGTTTTCTCTAACCTACACTTGGTTCTATTAACTTTCCTGTTGAACTTTGTGGTAAAGTTGTAGATACTACCTTCGTTGTTGTTCCTACTTCTTATCAATTTCAAGTCAAATTTGGTTTGCCTTGGATAACTACTATGCATTCTATTGCTTCTCCTATTCATAAATGTCTTAATTTCATTCATAATGGAGAAGTGAAAACAATTAATCATAGTTTGTATCAACCTTTTAGGCCTAGAGATTGTGCTACTCTTGATTTCTTTTGGCCTTCATTACCTAATTTATGTCCTCCTCGCCCTGACAACCTTTTTTGTTCATATCAAGCCTATAAACATTGGAAGATTGTCGAGTTAAGCATGCCTCGGATAGATCTTAACTGTGGTCTTTTTCCCACTCCTTCTATACCTCCTTTATCCATTACATCTCTCTCTATTACTCAACCTCTCAATGTCACTTCTCAGCCTACTACGAATCCTACCAACCCTCCTATAGAACCTATGAAGGAACCAATTGTTATTCCTCCTAGTTCTCAACATGTGTCAAACAAAGAAAAATGTAAATTTTTTTCTAATGAACGTTGTAAGAAGCGTAGAGCTAATGCTAGGGCCCATGCTTCTGTTCTTTGCAATTCATTACCTTCTTTTGACCAACCTATGCCTAATGTGTTGGAAGAAGTTAATGTTCATAATGATGTTAAGATGAATGAGTATGATGACCTATTCGCATCTTAGATCCTATTTTAATTAATCTTGATGAGGAAGATACTCTTGATGATCCTATTGATCTTAGTAATGGATATGAGACCATCGATCTTGATACTAATTTACCTCATATGCTTTCAACTCAATTGGTAATTACACATAGTATCGAGCAACGTGATTATCAAGAGAATCCTTGTTTGGAACTGGCTATTATTCCTACTGTATTGGATATAGTCCCTCTTGCGAGTTGCCCACCTTCCCTAAATGATATAAACCAAGATGGGGAGAGTAGGCAATGCACATGATTGGCTTATCATTCATGGTAGCCTTTTTTTGTTTGCATGTTGTATTGTGCTTCTCCCGTAATGTGTTTGCTAAACATTTGTTAAACTCTTTTATACGACCCTTGCTACTTTGTTGGTGCAAGGTGATAAAGGAATCAAACATGTTATATAATTCATCTATATGTATCTCTATTATTCTATATGTTGTTTTCATGTTATGTTGTACTTGTGCTATTGTCCGTAAATGTTTTCCTTGCATAGTCTGCTTGGATCTGTGACATGGTAGCACTGATTCTTTTTGGTCTCGATGTTGTGGTTCGAAAAGACTCTTCTTCGTAACTCTTGAGTTTTCTTTCCTCCATTGTGATTGTAGCTCTACTTTCTTTGGGGAATGATGTAAATTCATTTGCAATAATATCATATCTATATATACGTGTTATCTTATGATCATACTGACCCCACAATAGGTAGATCCCTTCTGTGTTCTTTGTATGTTTATGTGGTAATTCCCTTGATTTATCTTCATTTGGGGGCATCTCATAGTGGAAACTTAATCAGTAGAGTTGTTTATATTTCTGTCAAAGCCATTGCTCCTATTAAAGTGTTAGCAATGACTTTAACGTGGGGGCATACACTCTACTCAATTTTTGCACACACGCACATTCAAAATATTTTCAAAACTTAAAACTTTCTCCCTTTATGGATTAAAGACTAATCCTTAAAGCACAAATTTTTACTTTATAGGATCTGGTGATCCCTCCAGTTTAAACTTATACAGATCTCTTGATCCCTCTAGTTTCAATTCCCAATGTTTTGATCCCTTAAGGTTGGAAGGTGTCCTTAAGAATGGATCTCCCTGATGGGTTGACTAGTGAGCAGCCACATTCACTAGGCAGTTCAACTCCATCTTTCCAGTTGCACTGTTACCTTGTGTGGTTCACAATGGGACATAAGTTCTCATTGGGCGAGGTAATCACACCCTCTCTCTTTTCCTCCTTAACTGGTGATGTCTCTCTTATCATGATCTTAGGGTTGATAAATACTTAAGTCCCTGGGGCCTTGAGGATTCCTTTGTCCCTTTTGATTTCAATAAGATTATATGTTCTTTATGATCTCCTTTACCAAGAGTTTGTGTTGAGTCCATACTCTTGCTAAAGTGGGGGCTAAATGTATAGTTGGAAAATGGAATCACTTCCATTATAGACTGGTTTAGCCTTTCGAGTAAGTGGTTTGAGGTCATGTAAAGTGCCTTGAATGGGTCTCTAACTTGGATCTGGATTTTTCCCCTGTTCTGCCCCATTTCCCACTTTTCTAGTCCGTTTCTGACACTCCAAAATGCAAACTGGGACTTTGACCTTAGGGTCAAAGTCAACCTTTTTGGGTCAAGGTCGACCTCAACCTTGACCTAGGTTAGAATCGACCTTTTTTTTTATATCTATGGTCCAAATTCTATAATTCCAGGGTTTTCAGATGTCAGGCTTTGGAAAGAGTTAATTCTCACTTCCAAGTCAGCTATTTCGGTCTTCGGAGCAACAAATATTAAATTATATTTAATATAGGTCCTCTTCTAAGGGTATAGGTCTAATTGAAATTTAATTCTCCTATGTAGGCCTCTCTAGAAGATTGTTCCCTAGATTCATATATAAGGAATATTTCTCCTCTCATTTCCTCTAACCATCAACAAAAAGACTTGATAGCCATAACCATGATCATCAACTTTCAAAGACTTGAAGAGTGAAATCCAAAGGTGAAGAAGCAATATTTGAAGAAAGCCAAGTAGCCATTGAAGCATTCATCCATTCTTAAGCACTCAAGCACTTCTCAAGCACTCAATTCATCAAGAAGATCCATTGGTGGCCATTGAAGGATTCAAGCTCCATAGAGCCTTCTTGTTGAAGATATCTCCATCCACATTCATCCAAGCCTATTCCTACCTAAATATCCATTCAATATTGGTGTTGAAGATCTAAAAGCAATTGATTTGAGACATCCTACATTCTACATTCTACATCCATTTGGTGCATACATACTTGTGGATTCACGGATTCGAATCCGCTACAAGGGTTTCTACAAGCAAGGTGAATTTGTTCATTTAATTTTCTTTATTTATGCAATTTTAATTATACTTTGAGGTTAATTTCAAAATTGGGATTTGACCAAGGCAAACCTTTCCTCCCCAACAAATAAATTCATTTTTCTTGTAGGTACAGGTTTGGAACAATGGATCAGAGTGCAGATTCATATACCCTTTTTGGAAAACTTTTAGGATTCGGAAACAGATTTTCTGTCAAAGACTTTTTAGGTCAATTCTTCCCTAGGTCAAAATCATAAATTCTATGCAATGGTGACATTGAGTTGAGGGTCAAAATCAGAACTGTGTCAGAACATAAAAAGATTTCTAGGTTTTGTTTGTTTCTGCATTTCTATTCCAGATCCGGTCTTAGATTTTCCAAAAACTCAGTGTAGACCCCTGAAAATAGCATTCTTTGGATCTGCAACATTTCAAGGTTATTACTTTTCTCATATCCATTTCAATTAAAGTTCTTAATCTTTCTAGATCTATCACATATTCTTTCACACAAACGAGCATTTAAGATCTTCCTATTTGCTCTCATTTCCAAATGATGGATTCATTTATGCATTGATCCTTCCTTTAGGGTTAATAAATTTGGATCCTTCATTTGTGTATCCAAGAACAAAAGGGGAGCATCCTATTTACCCCCTACATTTTAAATGCACCATTTTATATGTTACAACTATTTATTCTTGTTCATAATATCTCTATTGCCTTTGTGCTATTCTTTGACCTCTTGATCCTTGGTGTTTTTCTATTTGCAAATTATTACAAGGGCAATGAAAGATAGTTATGCATTCTTTGATCTTGAGAAGATAATGTTTCACAATGCTTTGTGTTTTTCTCTCATATTCAAAAGCCTACGTGGTCTGGATATATGTGGCTTAGTAATCAACGTAATTCATAATTTTGTAGTTGTAGTTTTTAATTAAGGTAACAACAAGTTTTGACGGGACCCTGAAACCCTTTACATAGAACTGAAAGAAAAGAAACAAGAACTAAAATGACAATAATGTGTCAAATATGACAGATGACCAAAAAAGGGCTTAACCCCTGATTAACAGTGCTTCATTTTGTGCTTTCCAAAAAATTTCTACTTCGAAATTTATGCTTGAAGATGTGCAAAAACTTATATAGATGGATTTAGATCTTGGTCTTGGTTGTGGCATTTTTTGGTGTTTTGGAAGTCATTCCCGATGTTCCAAAAACTGCATTATCCAATGTTACAGTTTTGATTCAGTTGTTGATTCAGGTCCAAAGATTCATTGTGAAGACCTCTCGCGTGGGCCACTAGAATGTGAAGTGGCGTATGGATCCTATCATGGCATGTAGAGGTTTGAATTTTTTTGACAATTCAAGTGGTTCTTTGGTCAGTGTGTTCTTACACGTTTGAGATGACTCTAGTTACTTTGGTGATTGTAGATCTGGCATTGGGGTATGAGTAGTGTGTTCATGATCCCTCACTTTCCTGGAGTATATTATGTTTTTTGATTTAGGTCTGGAGTATTGAATTTAATGATTATCTCTTATCTGGATGGGTTTGTGCTTCATGTATTTAATGTTTTTCTCATATCTATTTGGGTCCATTCTATGTTTTGGTCCAGATGCTTCTAGGATAGGACCTTATTTATTTTTTCTATTGCCTTGGCCAACTTGTAATTTAAATTGTAATATCCTTTGGCATGGGAAACTTTTTTGTAATCTCCAATGAACTCTCTTATATATAAGTACAGTTTATGCTTTCGAAAGAGGTAAGGTGTGAATAAAGTGAACCGTGTGTGAACCAATAAAGATCTATAATTAGTAGAGCAGAGCATAGTTTAGTGATAGTGGCAGTGAAGAAAATACAATATTAGTGTGCTGCTAAGTTTGATAGTGTTGTGCTGATCAATTGCACTGTCAAGAGAATCTTTCCTTATTTCTATAAAGAGTTGTATGTTCCTAAGACAATGAGTCTTGGATGCATAAGTGTGCTTTTTTATCTTGCTACTTTGGTAGTGAGCCTATATTTGAAAGTATAGAGCAGTGGACTCCTATTTATATTCATTGTTGTATTGGAAGTGAGCCTTTGGTTGCAAGTCTGGAGAAATGAACTCCTTCCATATTTTGTAGTTAGATCTATACATCAATGAATTATTATTTGTGGGCAAGTGCTCACCATAGTTTTTCCTAGTTTGGGTTTTTCACGTATAAAATATGAGTGTTTATGTGTTGTTGGTTTTGTTCATTACTTGCTTATTGTTGTTAGAAATAACTGAGAGGGGGGGGGGATGAATCAGTGGCCTCAAAAATATTCCAATAATCAACCCTTAAAACTTAGTACCAAAAAATTATACCTCTAGTTATCTTTAGTCCTATAAGATGAATGCCTCCAAGTACTTTTATCAAATTACCACGGATCGGAATGCTTTATAAAACCTTCTACTATATGTTTATCGAAAAGCAGTATGTTGATTTACTGACAGAAAATAAATTATCTAGAGTATACCAGTCAATCCAATTAAGTTATGTGAAATGCAAAACACTAAAGTAATGACTCATAGACACATTAACACATGGATTTTTAACGTGGAAACCTTGTTTTAAGGGAAAAACCACTTGGGACCGGTAACCCAAAATTTTCACTCTTCTAAAGTGATCTCGGTGAAGAGCCAACCTTGTTAAAGGTTACAAACACACGGTTAGATGTGACCTTGTTAGAGGATTTAAAAGTTTAGTCTGTCACTTGATATCGGGCATCTCATGCTACCATCTTTGATCAAACACTCACTTGGCCTGTCAATTGGTATCTGGCATCTCATGCTATCTTCATGATCAAACTTTTTGATACTCCATTGGATGTATCTCAATATAGAAAGGATCTCTAAATCCCGCTCAGTTAAGAGACTTTCTGAATCAATGGTTAAACTGAAACAGTATGATCTTTTCACATATACAACTTATACTTGTATATTTTTAGATCTATTGTAATCTCATAAAATAATATGATCAATATATCTCTGTTATACCTTTGTCCCACTTTGATTCTTCTCGGTGATGCTATGCTCTATTGCTCGGTATCTGCAGATTTATTTAGCTCTTTCCTCAGCTTGATTGATCAGCACTGAACGAAGTTCCTCTTCATCAGTTTCTCCTTAGCATCCTCTTTTTTATTCTCTCCCCACACAATTTGTAATGAATTGAGTTGTCTCTTTATAGACATGATATCACTGTTGTTAGGTTCTTGATTTTCTTGAACTTGGCATGATCCACAATTCTCGCCAATTAGATTTAAAGCAAAAATCATGTTTTATCTCGCTGAGATCTTCTTGCCAACTGGACAAATCGGCTTTAAATCATTCACTTATCTCTGGCTTCTCTTGACGATGAAAATAATGATAACAACTAGTTAAGTCTATATTTAGCTCTACCAGCTAGATATTTTGTCGTTTGTGAACTCAAGTTAATTTTGGTTTAACTCTCTGATAGCGTCGATCAACACTCCAGTTCTCCTCGGGCTTCTCCATTGGTTTCCATTATATTTTTGGCCGTCGGGTATGCTTGTGGTTCTTCTCATTGGTTTTGTTGCTCGGGCATCACTGTGACTTGACTGTCAGTGATCTCTATCCGTCGGGTTGCACTGACCGTCGGTGTTTGAAGTCACATTGTTAATACTTGTCTTTTATAAATTGCAGAAAGCATAATCTTTATCTCTCTGATTCTCTAAAGTCTTTGGCACTTTGCATATAACCAATTAGGTTATATCAAGTTGACATCAATGACAATACAATCCATTAACTATTTTAATGTCTTACATTATCCTTCTGCATTTTGGTGATCAACTTAACATCTTTAAACATTCAATCAGTTACATGTCATAAATCTCTCCCTTTGGCATTGATGGAAACATAATACATTATCATACTATACTATCACTAATACAATATGAAATATACAGTTTCATCAAGCTTTCTTAATGTAACCTATTACAAATGTCTGGCTCTCGGTAAGCTCAAAAATAGCTTAGATTTTTTTCATTAAGAGTGGTTGTCTTCAATCTTTAATCCCTTCACTAGATAGATGTATCATCTTCTTCCTCTATTTTGATATGTGATCTGCCTTGACTATTCCTCTTTTTGATAATCTCTTTTTCCTTTGACAACATTCTTTCTCTTTGTCTGAACTCTCTCCCTTTGTTACTTCTCTCCCTTAGATGGATATTTCATGTGTAATCAATTTCTCTCCCTTAGAATATTGATTAACTCTTCATCTCTGAGTCTCAGGAACTTCTCTTCATGGATAATGATATAATCTCTCCTTTTATCATATCTCTTCCTTATGTGATATGGAGATCATCTCTCCCTTTGTATGATAAAGCAAATCTCTCCCTGATGATAATTCTCCCTTTTTTATGATAATGAGATATTTCTCTCCCTTTGATAACAATGCCAAAAAAATACTTCTCCTTGATTTATCAACTATATCATGTTCCATCTCTTTGCATAAAATATTCCTTGAATTTCCCTATCCATCAGCAATACAATGTCTCTGGTTTTTGGTGTATATTTGTACCTTGATGTGTACAGATGTATCTGTTACTGTTTATTTTAGTGTTTGCATCAACATGACTGATCTTCACATTTGGTATAGGCTGATGCAACCTCCTAGTCAGCTTACTAACCAACAAACAAGGGTTGAACCCCTAGTCTCTATCTCAGGTACTCAAAAGTATCCTTCAATAATGGCTTGGTGAATATGTCAGCTAATTGTTCCTTTGATTGAACATATTAAAGTGTCACTTCCTTTGCTTGTACTTGTTCTCTTAGATAGTGATACTTGATAGCAATATGCTTAGTCTTAGCATGCATGAATGGATTGTTAGAAATATTTATTGCACTGGCATTATCATAGTAGATAATTACTGGTTCAATAATCTTCATATTCATACCTTCCAGTAATTGTTTGATCCATGAAATATTTGAGCAATTTGCAGTAGCAGCCACATAGTCTGCTTCTGCAGTAGATTGAGAGATGCATCCTTGCTTCTTGCTTATCCATGTGACAAGTCTGTCACCCATGAAAAATGCTCCTCCAGTTGTGCTCTTTCAGTCATCAATGTTTCCAGCCCAATCAACATCTGTATAGACTTGTAGCTCAAATTTTCCTTCTCTTTTGTACCATAAGCCATAGTCCCCGGTGTTCTTCAGATATCTCAGAATCCTTTTGACAGTAGTCATGTGTGATTCTTTGGGATTAGCAGAGAATCTTGCAACTATTCCCACTATATGTGCTATATCTGGTCTGGTGTGAACAACATACATCAGTTTGCCAATCATTGATCTATATAAGGTCTGATTTACCTCATTTGTCTTGTCTTCTTTTGTCTACTTGCATCTAGTAGCCATAGGTGTTCTAACTGGTTTGGGATCATCTTGAATATCTTCAACACTTCCTTGATGTATTTGGACTGAGTGATGTATATGCCTGCATCTTGTTGAAGAATCTGTAGACCAAGAAAGAATTTGATTTCTCCAAACATAGACATTTAAAATTCCTTTCTCATTTCATTAGAAAAGGATTTGCATAACAATTCATTTCCCCCAAAAATGATATCATCAACAAAAATTTCAGCAATCAGAATATTACCATCGGTATCTTATTTTAAGTAAAGATTGATTTTTTCACTTGTTCTAACAAATTTTATGCTAATGAGATATGAGTGCAGTCTTTCATACCAGGCTCTAGGTGCTTGTTTCAATCCATACAAGGCTTTATGTAGTCTACATACCATGTTTCTCTTGTCTGGATTAACAAACCCTTCTGGTTGTTCAATGTATACCTCTTCTTCTAGTATTCCATTTAGGAATGCAGATTTGACATCCATCTAGTATACTTTGAATCCTTTATATGCAGCATAAGCAAGTAAGATTCTGACTCCTTCTAGTCTAGCAATGGGTGCAAAGGTTTCACCATAATAAATCCCTTCTTCCTGTGCATATCCCTTGCATACTAATATTGCTTTGTTTCTAGTGACTTCTCCATTCTCATTCAGCTTGTTTCTGAATATCCATTTGGTACCGATGACATCCTTGTCATCTGGTCTCGGTACTAGTGTCCATATATTATTCTTCTCAATCTATTATATCTCCTCATTCATAGCACTAACCCATTCTTCATTTTCAAGTGCATTGTAAACAGATTTAGGCTCAAAATCACAAAGTAAACATCTTGTGTTTAGTGACTTACTTCTTGTTCTTGGTCCAGCCTTCTTGTCTCCTATGATTTGATCTTGTGGATGATTTATTTTGACATACTTGGCAAGTGTCGGTTCAGCTTTGTATTCATCATTTTGATTATCTTCTTCACCTTCATTTTTATCTCCATTGTTTGGAACATCATCTTGAGTTATTTTCCTGATTGTCGGTAATTGCAGCCTGATGATCAGGTGCAATTATCTGATGCTTGGGAGTGACACACTATTTCTCAAGTAGAGTGTCAAATTCTGTATAAACAAACCTGTTGTAGTCCTCCGGTTCCTTTTTGCTTTCCTTATCATTCTTTTCTGCAAATTCATCTATTTTCATATTTGCACTTTCAATGATTTTGTTAGATGACTTGTTAAGACATTTATAAGCCTTGCTTTTGGTTGAATACCCTAGGAAGATACCTTCTTCACTTTTGCAATCAAGTTTTCCATTTCTATCATCCTTCAATATATAACATTTACTACCAAAGATTCTGAAGTAACTTACATTGGGTGTATGACCATACCAAAGCTCATAGGGTGTCTTCTTTGTGTCTTTCTTCAATTGTACTCTATTTAATGTGTAGACAACAGTACTGACAGCTTCCCTCTAGAAGTTTTGAGTGATTTTTTTCTCAATCATCAATGTCCTTGCATAGTCAACAATTGATCTATTTCTCCTCTCAACAATTCCATTTTGCTGTGGTGTCCTTGGTGCATAAACCTGTCTTTTTATTCCATGCTCATTGCAATAGTCAGTGAATTCATCTGAAGTAAATTCCCCTCCTCTATCTGACCTTAAGCATTTCAATTTCTTTTCACTTTATTTTTCTACCATTGCTTTGTACCATTTAAAAATCTTAAATGCTTTTGATTTATCTTTTAAAAACATGACTATCATCATTCTAGAAAAATCATCAATAAAGAGAATAAAATACCTATCTCCATAGTAGCTCTTTTTTCTCATCGGTCCACAAAGATCTATATGGACTAATTCTAGAATTGCAGCAGATGTATGGGTTTTATGCTTGAAACTAGACTTTGTCATCTTACCTTTTTGAAAATTCTTGCACATGATATGCTCAGGCTTAGTCATTGTCGGTAAGCCTCTAACATTCCTTTTGTTTCTTATCTTTATTATGTTGTCAAAGTTCACATGACACAATCTTTTGTGCCACAACCATATGTCTTCATTTGTAGCCATCAAACAAGTGGTGTTAGTGTCATCAAGATAGAAAAGGTTACCTTTTGTCTTCTCACTGGTACCAATCAACCTTCCTAATTCATTAAAGATCTTTTCCTTCTTATTTTCAAATGCTACTTTGTGACCTGAATTGGTCAACTGAGAAACACTAACAAATTGTAATTCAGTCCTCTAACCCAGTAAACATTTTCACATTTAATCAAGTTATTCAACATTATATATGGTTCCTTTACCTTCAACTGGACAAGGTGTATCATTACCCATTCTTATTGAACCACCGTTATAGTATTCAAAAGTCTCAAACTTTTGTTTATCACTGGTCATATGATGAGTGCAACCACTATCTATGATCCAGACATATTTTTTGCTAACTTTAGATATGAGTGCAGTCTCTACATACCTTTCTTCATCTTCATCTGAATCATCCTTCATGGCTACAAATACCATCTCAATGTATTATTTTGATTCGGTGTCAATGTCATCAGCTTTGCTCTGAGCTAGGTAACATAAGTTCTTCCCTTTGTCCTTTTAGTCTTGGGTATCTCTCTTGTCAAATTGTCGGTTGCTCCAGTAATCTCTATTTTCACCTTTATCAAACTTATTCTCATATGATATGCCATTTCCTTTGTCATCTTTTCATCAGTTTGGACATCTTGCAGCAAAGTGTCCAACCTCTTTACAATTGAAACATACAAGTGGTAATTGACCTTTGTATTTGCCTTTGCCTCTCTGCAATCTTCTGACCATAAGTGCTTCAATTTCATCAAGTCCTTGATCTTCATTATCACTGTCACTATTATTTCTAACAACATGTCTATGACTTGAGTTACTTATCTTTAGAGAATATTTGAATGCAGATTCTATGGATGGTAAGATGCTATTGTCAAAGTTATTCATCTCAAATAAAATTAGTATACCAATCAGACTATCTAGAGTAACTGTATTGTTTGCAACTGCTCTCATTTCTTGAATAGCAGAAACTCTAATAGCATAGACAAGCAATAAGGTTCTTAAGATTTTGCTTACCATCGTTTCCTCTTCAAGTACACCTCCAACTCCTTGGATAGCATTTACTACCTCTTTGATTCTGCAACTATACTGAGTGATGTTTTCTCCTTCTTTCATCCTTAGGTCATCAAACCTCCCTCTTAGGCTTTTAGCCTTTGCTCTTAGTATATTGACATCTCCTCCATGTACAAGCTTCAACTTATCCCACATTTGCTTTGCAGAGGTGCAGGTTTTGACATCTTCAAACTCAGCATCCGAGAGTGATGATGCAAGTTCTATCATCATGCAGTTATGCTCATGTGTAACTCTTAATTGTTCAATAGTATGAGGTCCTATAGGCAACACATATTCAATATCTAAGTATTGAACAATATCATTTCCAATACTAGATAGGTGGAGTCTTATTCTGCTTTGCCATGATGTAAAGTTGTCTTTATTCAACTTGGGCACATCTCGTCTATTCATCTTGTGATCTTTTACTTGAGCTGTTAAACTCCCTTTTTAAGCACACAAGATCTGATACCAATTGTTAGAAATAATTGAGAGGGGGGGAATCAGTGGCCTCAAAAATATTCTAATAATCAACCCTTAAAACTTAGTACCACAAAATTATACCTCTAGTTATCTTCAGTCCTATAAGATGAATGCCTCCAAGTACTTTTATCAAATTACTACTGATCGGAATGCTTTGTAAAACCTTCTACTGTATGTAAATACCAAAAAGCAGTATGTTAATTTACCGATATATAGTAAATTATCTAGAGTATACCAGTCAATCCAATTAAGTTATGTGAAATCCGAAACACTAAAGTAATGACTCATAGACACATTAACACATGGATTTTTAACGTGGAAACCCTGTTAAGGGAAAAACCACTTGGGACTGATAACCCAAAATTTCCACTCTTCTGAAGTGAGCTCGGTGAAGAGCCAACCCTGTTAAAGGTTACAAACACATTGTTAGGTGTGACCTTGTTAGAGGATTTAAAATTTTAGCCTGTCACTTGATATCGAGCATCTCATGCTACCATCTTTGATCAAACACTCACTTGGCCTGTCAATTGGTATCTGGCATCTCATGCTATCTTCATGATCAAACTTTTTAATACTCCATTGGATGTATCTCAATATAGAAAGGATCTTTAAATCCTGCTCGGTTAAGAGACTTTCTGAATCAATGGTTAAACTGAAACAGTATGATATGTTCACATATACAACCTATACTTGTAGATTTTCAGATCTATTGTATTCTCATAAAATAATATGATCAATATATCTTTGTTATACCTTTGATCCACTTTGATTCTGCTCGGTGATGCTATGCTCTGTTGCTCGGGTGTCTGCAGATTTCTTTAGCTCTTTCCTCAGCTTGATTGATCAACATTGAATGAAGTTGCTCTTCATTAGTTTCTCCTTAGCATCATCTTTTTCATTCTCTCCCCACACAATTCGTAATGAATTGAGTTGTCTCTTTATAGACATGATATCATCATTGTTAGGTTCTTGATTTTCTTGAACTTGGCGTGATCCACAATTCTCGCCAATTAGATTTAAAGAAAAACTCTTGTTTTATCTCACTGAGATCTTATTTCCAACTCGATAAATCAGCTTTAAATCATTCACTTATCTCTGGCTTATCTTTTAGATGAAAATAATGATAACAACTAGTTAAGTCTATATTTAGCTCCGCCAGCTAGATATTTTGTCGTTTGTGAACTCAAGTTAATTTTGGTTTAACTCTCTGATAGCGTCGGTCAACACTCTAGTTCTCCTCGGGATTCTCCGTCAGTTTGCATTATGTTTTTGGCCATCGGGTATGCTTGTGATTCTGCTCGTCGGTAATGCTCATCAGTTTTCTTGCTTGGGCATCACTGTGACTTGACTTTCGGTGATCTTTATCCGTCGGGTTCCACTGAGCGTCGGTGTTTGAAGTCACATTGTGAATACTTGTCTTTTATGCATTGCAGAATGCATAATCTATATCTCTCTGATTCCCTGAAGTTTTTGACACTTTGTATATAACCGATTAGATTATATCAAGTTGACATCAATGACAATACAATCTATTAACTGATTTAATGTCTTGCATTATCCTTCTGCATTTTGGTGATCAACTTAACATCTTCAAACATTCAATCAGTTACATGTCATCAATTATTTTATGTGGAGATTATATAAGTTATTAGGTTTTGGTTTATGTTGATTCACTTCCCCCTCTCAGCATCTAGAGTGTGTTCAACAAGTGTCACTCTAGGCTTAGGCCAACTTGTTTGGTCTTGTGTGTAGAGAGCATATAAAATTAGGAAAAATATTACAACTGTGGGGATCCATGTAATGTTATTGTATCAATTGGACACTTTGTATTCAAGTCCTTCTATGGACAAAAACCTATAAGAGATAGTGATCAATGGATAGAAACCCATTGGTTGCTAGGATTATAGGACAAAAACCCTTTAGTTCTTAGAGGATACTCTCACTCATGGAGTGCATTATATATATAATGATTTGTAAGCGAGTTTAGGGAGTCAATGTGAACATCATTTTTTATTGCTGTGTGATGACTGTCATAATAGTCCCTTGTTGTAGATATTCTATTATAATCAATAAAGTTACACATTGAATTTTTGAATCATTTGTGAGTTTATGTGTGTTGTAGTTGATTTTGTTGTTGGATATAGTTAGTAAGGTGGTTCATATTATTTGATGAATGTTTTTGTTTTTGTTTCAAATTTGCTATTTATTAAAAAAATTGGAAAGGAAAATTACGTTGTCCCATAGTAGTATCCTACTTCCAAGAAAGATAAATTTCATGGTTGCTTCAAGAGTTATCTTATATCTACCCCATGATAATACAATATCTACTACCCTTGGTACTATCTTATCTTTGTCACATGTATAATTTTTCATTTACATTTTTGTACATGTATACAATTTTAATAGTTGTGTTATGCTATTTCAATTTTTTCTTTTGTATTTGTAGGTTTTTGGGTGGAAAACTCATTAGGAGGAATCATGGAAAGTCAACATCCTTATCTCTATCCTTTATATGACTATTTGGATATTTAATTACATTTTGTTTTCTTGCTTTGTTTTGGACTCAATTTGACTTGGTCTTCACTATTAAACTGGATATAGTGCAAAATGATGTATTTCTATATGAACATTAACAAATAACTTGATCATTGCTTGACTCCATCTATACTCATCCTACAAGGTTGAATCTATCATCACGTCATTCATCTACTACCCTAGTTTAAATCCATAATTGTGGAAACGACTAGAGATATTATACGAATCAAGATTACTATTCTAGGCCTAGATGGTTTGCTTATTGATTGTTAAAAGTTGAATTGAAACTCAAAAAATATTTAAATTACATTTTAGGTTATTGCATAAAATGACATATCCTAATTTGTTTCATTCACCCAGTGCCTAACTTGCATACACTTAAGACCTTGCATAAAAAGCTCCATTACTTACCATTATTATAAGAGCATTGCATATTGACATCAAGGGCATACTATATAATTGCCTTGTTGTCTTCAATAACTATACCAAATCTTAACATTCGAATCAAGTTCTCTTGAAAGGATAATTGTCATAGCCTAATAAACTTGTAAAAAGTATTTGTCAACAACATTAGTTTTGTTATTGTAGGTCTAGATACTTAAGCAAAACTTTGTTTATAGTTGCATAAAGATCACAGTCCTTAGATTCAAATCTATAATTATACAAATTAAATTCGTAGTCATAAAAGTGAACCACTACAATAAAAAATATTTTTTTATTTGATGGTAGTCACCTAACTAATCTTAATATTAGAATAATCAATTGACAACATTTATTATAATCAAATTAAAAACTAAGTACTATTATTTTATTATTAGTTCCTGCCGTAGGCAGGATACTTTAGCATTCAATGAAATGCAACTATTCATTTTTTATTTCTTTTGTTAGCCAATCATCTTTTTGAATTTTTTGAAATGTTTCTGTATATGTAATGTTTCATAATTTCTACATTTTCAATAATTTTTCCTGAGTTTTTATTTGGTTTTTCATTGGCTCATAGATGGAACAGTCATTGCAGAATAATTTTTTGGAGCTCTACTATGGACCAAATAAAAATTTATGGCATTTGCTGAGATCACCCAGTACCATTTGCCATCCAAGTCAATGTAGTTTAATGTGCTCACTATTGTGTGACAAAGACACATAGGGTTAAAAAATATATAAAAACTTATGGCATTTAAAAAAAAAAAAATCTTCTTATTATGCTT
>MU225083.1:3646986-3705962 GCA_018584345.1 Thuja plicata | reverse complement strand
ATTTTATACAAGTTCAAATTATGTTTTAATATGTCTATGTAAGTAAAAAAAAAAACTTCTTCTTTTCAAAAGAATAAATATTATCATCCAAGACAATTGTATAATGCCTAAATTGCATATATGCTTACCATTTTGACTACTTCAAATTCAGCATAGGCAGGAACTAGACACTATACGTCCTTGTTTATTTAAGTTTGATACATTTATTTTATATAATTATAAGATATTAATTAATTATTTGAAATTCTACTTTAATTCTCTAGAATCATATATTTTTTCAGAAATGATCAGCCACAAATTTATTCAGAGAAGGGAGCAAAGGTGTGTTTTGAACTGCACCACGAGTACATTCAGAATATTTATTATATTCATATAAAGTATAAATTTCGTGGAAGCATATGTAGTTCTTGGTTTCGCCATGGACATTTGTATGCAGGTTCACCAACTATCTCCAGCCCTGCTTTCTATGCCTCGTGTAAATTACATTAGCAATTCCACTAAAAATGGTTTCAAAGCTAATCAAAATTTCGGTCGATTTTTACCTGCTCAAATTTCGGTTGGAACCAGAATAAACACAAGAAGATTGAAATTCAGTGATATTAGTACCAGATGCTTGCCTTCGTCCAAACTGGGAGTTAAGGAAGAATCGGATTCTTTTTTCGCCACTGACTCCAAACCCATCATGTTATTTGATGGTAATAACTACTCCTCTACTCTGGTAGCTTAGTTGCTGTTAAGTTTTCTCAAGAAATGATCACTACAATGTAATTGACACGCTTCTTAACTTATTAAAACATATTAGTACAGTTTAATAGAGAAACATGCGTTGTGACACCAAGGTAATTGAAGATAGTTAAATGCCGCGTAGTCTTCTTGTTAAATATGCAGGATTTTATTGGAGTGCCCCAGGTCCCAAAAGCATGAAAAAATGTTTTGGGTAAAATGGCGGAATTAGGAGATATAGAAGTCTATTACAATTGGTTAAAAACTGCATCTGACCTGCTGGACGCTCAAAAAAGTACCGGTTGGTTATGAAATTGGGCAAAATACCACATCCAAGTTGCTGGATGCTCAGAAAGATATCACATGATTATTGAAATTGAGTGAAATACTGCATCCAACTTTCTGGGTGCTCGGAGAAATAGACCCAGATTATTGAAATGGGTATATACCACATCCATCTTGCTGGGTGATCAATTTCATACCTCTTAGCTGCTCGAAATATTACTGCCCAATCATTGAAATAATTGTGTAAAACTCGGCATTCAACTTGTTGAGTTCTCGAAAACACTTACCCGAATGTAAAACAAGACAAAATAATCCCTCTAAGTACTTCTTCAACCCTCAAAAGCTATAATGCTTGTTGTGCTCACTTCATCAGTCTGCAACGAGTGTTGCAGTGAAATGATGCGCTCATATCCCTGTAAGATTGAGAAATGGGCTTAAAACTTTTATGTTCTTATGAAGAGAAGGATTAAAATCCCTATTTAGGTTCTACCCTTGACGATTAGGAAGATTCATTTCATCGCTATAAAGAGTTTTCGGTGCAATTGGAAGCCCAAAAGTTCAAGACACGAAGACAACAATCAAGATACTTTGAATTCCACATTTTGCCTACTCTGTAATGAGTTTGCCTCTTTCTGCACAGAGACAAAATCCATTTTTGCTTCTTTGTTAGCCTTCTTTGACCTATTTTTTCCAAGAGCCATAACTTTTGTATATGGCCTCAAAACGAGGAGCCTTTTTTTTTAAAATATAGGAATCTAAATATGCAATCATGTTTCGCTTTTGATGCCATCTAAGCACTGTTTTTGTCCCTGGAATTCAACTGCATTTATGAGGCCAACAGTGACTAGAACCAATCACATAATAACATCCTCTCTCCCAAAGTTTGAATTCCCATTCTCATCTCATTCCTTTTCCAACATCTGCGACCTCTGATTCTCTATCTGAGGACATTCTTTTCCATAAAATACACCTCAGTTGCTTGAAAAGATACTAATTGGTATTTGAAATTGGATAAAATATCTGACTGGGATCTCAATAGATGTTTAGCGGACAACACTCTTAACTTCTCAAATTTACATGTGTTAGATGCGGAAATGATACTTAAGATTTGGAGATGACAAAATAGCATGTAGAGAATGCCGTGTTAATGTTTCATAGCAGCAGGAGAAATCATTTCTACTTGCGATAGTTGTTTCTCTACCTGCGATGGTTGCTTCTATGCTCGCTGGCTGAAAGATATCCTTCTTGAGTTATGTTAATTATTGAAGAGTCATCCGTGTCAAATGGAGAGTCACCGTTTGGAGAGTTGAAGAGTCTCCCAAGCCAAGAATGGACAGTTACGAATTTGAAGAGTCACCCGGGTTCACATGAAGAATCCAGCGTTTGGAATATGAAAAGCATTTGTAGAATCTTCCGAGTGATATACCAAGAGTCTCCCGAGTGAAAGATAACACTTCTTGTTGTTAGGGCAATCAATATCTATATATCTTTCTATCTGTTGTGTATCTTCTACAGTGAGCATGATAGAGGACAGTGTGTGAACAGTTCATTATATTGAGACTTTTTCTTCAGAGCTGTGATATATCTCTGCGTATGTAGCATTCTGTGAGATGCTTAGAGCATTATATGTTTTTTTTTATTCAAACTATGATCATAGCAGGTGTACTCGAACTGTGAAGAAGGCATTTATTGATTGACTGATAAGAGTTATCAATCATATGCTTGAGATCATTGCATTTTGTGTTGAGCATTTAATAAAGGATCATTTTTCGGATGTGGCTAGGTTTTTCCCTCGAGTAGGAGGGTTTTCCCAGGGTAAATCTTTGTGTCTATTTGTTCTTGTGTTTTGTTTAAGATATCTGCTCTATGGTTTTGCTATTTTGGTTCAAAACTTTAACATGGTATTAGAGTGGGTCTAAGTAAAGATCCCGAACCAGAATTATACAAGCAGCGTTTAGGCGGCAGAAGTGTATAGCAGATCTTATCTCAGTTATAGCAGCTAGTTTTCAAGAGGTGTATCAGAGGCTGTGATGAATGCTCAATGATCCTCAACCAACACTTAGCATTCCTCTCCCAACAGGTCATGGAGATCACCTTAGAGGGGACCTTTATAGTATTAATATGGTGAAAGAGATCATGTTGCTGATAACAGGGAAAGATATGGAGATCGAAATCTGAAAGGACATTTCAACAATAAGGAGATAAGTATTTTATGATTGTACGTTTGAATAATGATCATAAATTTTATGTAGTTAGTATTAATTCATGTTATAACACTGGGAATAGTGAATCATGTATGCTTTTAGCATTGATCTATATGTTTCTCTTCATGTTAGTGTGATTCTATGAATTATTATTAATCTCTCTTGGTTGCAGGATGGATCAAGGAGCTGACGTATGGTGGATTAATTATCTGAAATCTCATGAGGAAGATTTTAAACATCCAGTTGAAATATTGATCATTCATGAAGACTTAGCCCACAGTCATGAGTCTAAGTTGATAAAGACTTAGCCTTGGATGAAGAGTTTGCTTCAACAAGGAAGTTGAGAAAGACAAAGATACTAAACAACGGAATCCCTATCATTGTGATCAGCAACTTCTAAGAGGAGGATATGACAATTAGAGGGAGCTTTAGCAGCTGAAGGAGAGTGCCAAATCCTTTTGCTGAGGATCGACAAGCTCGTGTAGCAGTGTGACTGCTAAAGCTCCTTGTTTGGTCAACATTGGAATTAGCTCTATTTTGTTATGATAATCAAAGTAGTGAGAATGCTGCCCCTGCTGAGAGGGAGTCTCCATTTAGAGGGAGTCTGACTATCCATCACAGACAACCTTGGACGAGGAGGTCAGGAGGTTGATATCAGATTCAAAGGGAGTCTGACTTGGACAAAGAGTTCAAAAGGTTGATATCTGTCTCAAAGAGAGCCACACCATCATGAAGATTTGTTAATGAGTTCTTCTCTGTGAGGGAGAAGTTCGAGGTGCAATCCTTTGTTAATGAGTTCTTCTCTGTGAGGGAGAAGTTCAAGGTGCAATCCCTTGTTAATGCATTCTTCTTTGCGAAAGAAGTTGTTCATTTATTTATTTTAATTTTATTATTTATTTATTTCATCATCCTATTATTATTTATTTTTATTCATTATTAAATCCTATTTCAAAACAGGGACATCACAGATCTTAGCTTTGTGGGTGTTTTTGGATTGAAGAAAGATGAAGATATTCTTATGTTTCTGATGCAGGTTTCTTGGTTTTGGTGTGGTGTCAGTGTTCTTGGAGTGTTGTTTAAGTTTGGTAATGATCAGATGTTTTTTCCGAGTGCTGATGTGCTTTTTCTGAGTAGTTGGGAATTGAACTTTGGCTCTTATTATAGTGATCAGACCTGCTATCATTCTGGGTATTGTTTCTAAGTATTCCTCTTTGCTAGACGATGCATTTTGAGTGGTCATTTGTCATCTTTGGTGAAGAACTGAAATAATTATGGTAAGGAAATGTTTAGGTTGTTATTTGAGCATTGGGAAGTGGTCTTCAACTGAGTTTAATACTTCTGTTCACAAACAAAGAGTGCTGTAGCAGACTTGGAGCAGCTAGTGACATATTCTAACATTGAAAATAATCACCTAAGTCCATATTTGCCTTGCCAAGTACTGGTAACATTTTTGAGCAGACTTAAATGATTTTTGAAAATAATTTCAGGTCTGATTTTTATATCAGAAGTCTGATTTCAGTTTGCTAATCATACCTCTTTTGATGTTGTTATCGAGTTATCATATGTTTGATGTGAAGAAAGACTTTGTCTTGTAATGCTATGATATTTCTATGGTAATGTACCTAACTGAGTGGCGAGGGTGACAAAGCACCACTTCATTTAGTTATTTGAAATTTCCTTTTCTTATTTTGCTAATGTACTGATTGAGTGGCGATGGTGACAAAGCCTCACTTCATCTAGTTTGTTGTTGAGAACATTTGCATGTGGGTTTATTATTAAGCATGTAATTTGAAGTTAGTTCAATCAACCAGTTACTCTTCATAAGTTTCTATCTTGCATCATATATTTCAAAAAAATCTAGGGGTGGTTATTACATGGCTTCAACTTCTTTGATCCACTCTTCTTGAGAGTGGATTTCCTCTAGGGCTACAACCTCAAATAAACCATGTCTCCCACTGTAAATGGATGCTCATTACAGTGCTGATCCGCATACAAATTTTGTTCATGTTGAGCATGCTAGAGCTTGTCTTTCAAGGATTTCATTATGTCTTGATTTTGTCGCAAAACATCCTTGGCTTTGGGCACTCCACTATCACAAGCTGACCCTTACAATTCCATAAATGGTGACATCTTGATACATGTATGATAGGCAAAGTTGTAACAAAAGTCACCTAAATGTAACCACCTCACCCATGCTTTTACTGCCCTAAGACATAAGACCTGACATATTCTTCAGCCCACTTGCTGACGACCTTTGTTTTCCCAATAGTCTATGGGTGATAACAAGTGCTGGGGATGAGATCAGTCCCACTTAATCTGACTAACTGTTATAAAAAAAAACTTAGGAACTTGCTGTCCCTATTTCTCACAATGTTCTCTGGCAATTCGTGCAACATAAACACCTCTTTGAAAGACAAATCTTTCGCTAGAACTGCTGTAAACATTATCTATAGCAAAAATGAACAAATTTTTGTCAACTTGTCAACAAGCACATAGATGCAATCTTTCCCTTTCACTTTGGGAAGATTTGTAATGAAATCCATGGAGATACTTTCCATTTTTGATTGGGAATGGGCAAGGGCTGCAACAAACTAGCAGGAAAGGTACACTCATTTTTGTTCTATTGACATGTAGGCCACTCTCTAACAAACTTAAGGGCTTCATCCTTGAGCCCATTCCAAGAAAATATTTCTCGGATTCGCTTGGAAGTATTGAAGAAACCTTGGTGACCAACCATAGGTGCATCATATAATTTCCTAACAATCTTCACCTTTAGCCCCAATTTAGGTACCAAGAAGATTCTCTATTTGTAGATAATAAGTTCTCTCACCACTTTCCACCTATCTTCATGTAAAGTTCCACCCAAAATACTAAGGGCAAAGGCTTTGTTAGCATACTTTGCAAGAATTTGTTCTTTCCAATCGGCAATGATCTCCACCATAGAACATAAATGTGGCTTTCTGTACAATGCATTGGCCACCTTATTTTTCTTGTGGCAAATATTGAAGTTGTCATTGATGTCAAGAAGTAATGTCATAATATTATCATTGATATCGTAGGAGAATTAATGCCAATATGATATGAGAACCCAGCTTGGTAAAGAAGATGCCATGCAAGGAGATAAAGAAGATGATGTTATCACAAGGCAAGAAAAGAAATATTGAGTTCCTAAGAAGAAAGGAAGAAGAGTTGCATGAGAGAGAGCAGATGTAGAAAGAGAGAATGGATGGAACTAGGTTGATAGTGTTACTCAACCATACCTTGGTTTTGAGTCTTGATTAGTGACAGGAAAGAGTTATAAATATTACAAATGAATTCCTTGCAAGGTGTTTATGTGATTTTTAGTGATAGAGTTTAAAGGCGCAAGAATAATAAATAAGGGTGACTAAAGGACCAACATAAAATAAGGAGTTACAGTCATGAAGGCCGATTGAAAGATGTTCTTGGAAGCATGGAATAATAAACGACAAAGAAAAAATAGTGTAATGCGGCTATCTTACTAAAGGTGTCAAATTTTTCATATGGCAACAAGAAGTTGCTGCACTTTGAGGAGGGTTAAATAAATTATAACTAAATATTGTTTTATGAGGCCAACTAGTGCCTCTTTTAAAATAGGTGTTTCCTTTGGGAAAGATCATGTCTCTTGGGTGACGAGACATACTAGTGATATTAATAGAAGATAAAATGGGAGGTTAAAAGTGTGGCAATAAGATGATATATCAGTCCAATTGAGAGCAGACCTAGAACAGAAAATATGAAGGGCATTGAAGATTTATATTGAAGGAAGTTGGAGCAAAATTATATGTAGAATATTTGCAGATTTGATAAGGGATATATGTAATTTGGATAAAGGAGATATGCAGGTTTGACAAAGAATGACTGCAGATATGAAATGAGAAGTATTTGCTGATCTTATGAAGAATATCTATATGGTCATCACACATTGAAGAGATTCCAAAAAGACAAGACTTTGTTGAGGTTGAAGTTGGTGCTACATAAAGGAGAGATTGGTGTCTCTTGCTAGGTTAGTGCTTAGCCGTGGGGTTTGGTGCCTACGAATTGTGGGGATTGGTGTCTCCAATGGGTTGGTGCCTATGAAGTTTGTAAGACAATTTTATATAAGCAATATATTGTCGTGGTTTTGGTTTCCACATAAATTGTGTTCTTTTGTGTACTTCTTGTTATTGAGATTGTGCAATTGATGTTATTGTGAAAAAGTAAAAGACCCCCTCTCTTGGTATATCGCGTGCTCATCATTTCTTCCCTTTGACATATTCAATGTCAAAATTGTAAGCTTGTAGCTTAGTAATCCACTTCTACTGCCCATCATTGAGATCTTTCTAATTTTGGAAATACTTGAGCCTGTTTTGATCAGTTATAACAATTAACTTGCCACCAACAAGGTATTGCTTGGACTTGGCCAAAGCATGCATTATAGCAAACATCTCTTTATCATATATTGAATAAGTCCTTTCTCCAGCTCTCAAATTCTTGCTTTCAAAGGCAATTAGGTGCTTATTTTGCATTAGGACAACACCTATCCCCTCATCTGAAGCATTACACTCAAGCTCAAATGGCTTGGAAAATCAAGAATAGCTAAAATAGGGCATGTGCTCATGATTTTCTTAAACTGATAAAGATATTTCTATGGTGCTGCATTTGACCATGCAAAGGCCCCTTTTTTGGTAAGATCTATAAATGGGGCTTCCAACTATGAAAAACCTTTTACAAACCTCCTGTAGAAGCCACAAACTCCAAATAATCTCTTCAACTATGATAGATTTGTAAGTGGAGGCTAGTCAAAAATTGGTTTGATCTTTTCCCGATCAACACTAACACCCTTGGAGCTGATTATACGGCCAAGGTATAGAATTTCTAGCATGCCAAAATCATAGTTGGATTCCTTTGTAAACAATGAATTGACCTCAAGGATGCCCAATACCTCATCCAAATGTCTCATATGCTCCTCCCATGTCCTGTTAAAAATCAAAATATCATCAAAGAATATTAAAACAAACTTCTTGAGCTGTTTTTTGAACAATTTATTCATGCAAGATTGAAAAGTTACAAGAGATTTGGTTAAGCCTAAGGGAATAATTAGGAACTCAAAGTGATCAAGTGCAACCTGAAGGTTATCTTCTCTATATCCTCCTTAGGAACCTTGATCTGGTAAAACTGATCTGAAATCTCTCTTTTGAGAAGTGGACAATTGCATGTAGTTCATCAGTCCTCAGAATAGGGTACCTATTTTTGATACTCTTCTTGTTCAGAGCCCTATAATCTATGCACTTTGCATAGTCCCATCCCTTTTCTTTAACTATACAACTAGTGAAGCAAAGGGGCTCTTACTTTTGTAGATATGTCCCATTTGTAGGAGCTCTTTTATTGCCTTCCAAGATGTATACCACTGAAAACCTTGTTTCATTTGAAGCTTGCACATATGGATGATAGCTTCTATTTTCTTGTTCTATTATGGTAGGCATAATGATACACTCTTCTGACCACTCAATTTGTTCATGTCTAATCAACCTTTCTGTATGTTTGAAGGTGACAACTTGTGGCCCTCCATTAGACATTCCTTTTAACTCGTCTTACCGGATTCACATCCCATGCCTCTGCATGAGGTTCATATGTGTTTGCGTCCGGATGTGCTATTGGATGTGGTCTAGATGCCTTGTGGATGTGCATATGTGAGCTGTGGATGTTCCCAGATGTGCTTTAAGCACATTCGTAGAGCATTTGCAGGCCTGGATGTGCACACTAGGAGCATTCAGAGCACACCTAGAGAGCATACGGGCCTAGTAAAGTGTTTTCCACTCAAAAACACATTTAAAGTGTTTTTTTAATATTTGTTTTTCCATAAAACCCTAAAAAGACCCTTTATGAGGCCATCCATAGTAAAACATATCATTTTGTTTGCTATTTCGCTCTCTTCTCATTTAGTCTCCATTTTGACATTTTGAAGGGTAGGTGATTATTTTCGAAGGGGGTTGTTCATGAGGTGCCAAATAGCTTCCATGAAGGAGGTCTAAGCATCTAAAGTAAGCATTTGACCCTATTCTTCAGTCTTTTAATGAGTTTTTTCAAGTTTGTGATGAAAATTTTCAAGTTTTTTTTCTAGATTATTTTCAGAAAAAGAAACAAGTTTAGCTCTTTGTTATAATGTTTTTGTATCTTTATTTTGCGCTTGTATGCTTGTATTTCTTAGTTTTTTTCTAATTTAAATTTATGTAATTTCTTATATTAAATAACAACAAGAAATCAGATTGCAACAATGGCCAATAGTCAAAGTTTAGTGGGTGGGGAAGGAAACAATAAATTCAAACTAATATAGGATCTCCTTTACGGAGACATACCACAAGGATATCACAAGTTGCAGGAGGTGGGGGATATATGGATATATTTGGAGGTATATTTTTTGTAATTTACCAAAAAATAGCTCATATTCTCGAGCGAAACATCACTTTATGGGCCTTGCTAGTAAAGGGATGGGAATGTGTAAAGACCCAAATCAGAAGGGGTTGTCACCTGCACAAATAACAGGATTTGTATAAGAACAAGAAGAGGTCGATAAAAAGTTTCTAAGAGCAAAACAAAGTGCTTATACCGTCGGAAAGAAAAAAACAATGAATTTATCCACTGATACAGTAGCAGCCTCCAAACATCCCTTCTTGCCTATACCCTCTACAAAAGATGAAGTACAAATTACCACTTGCAAAAATTGCACTTTGCCTCTATGCCAATGGTATTCCTTTCAACTTGGTGAGATCACCATATTGGCGGAAAATGGTGTCGGCAATCAATAGTGCACCTCTTGGTTTCACAAGTTTTGGGTTTGAAAAGATGCGTACCACCTTATTGCAAAGAGAGAGGAATGCTATAGAGACCTCCCTTCAACCAATTAGAGATTCTTGGATTGAATTAGGTGTTTCTATTGTTTCCAATGGATAGAAAGATATCAAAAACCGTCCATTGATAAACGTTATTGTAGTGTCCCCCAAAGGGACAATGTTTTTGAGGGCAGTTAATTGTGAAGGGGAAGTGAAAGATGCAAAGTTCATTTCTAGAATCCTCATTGAGTCCATAGAGATGGTGGGTAATGAGAATGTGGTTCAGGTATTTACGGACAATGCAAAAAATTGTAGGGGTGCAGGTGATTTGGTTGAGGCAAGGTATGAGCACATTTTTTGGACACCATGCACCGCACACTCCCTCCACTTGGTGATGCAACAAATTGGCACTCAAATAGAGTGGGTGAAACAAATATACAAAGAGGCAAGGAGATCTAGATGTTTGTGACGAACCACCAACTGTCACTAGCAATGTTCAGATCTTTCTCGAGATTGGAGTTGTTGAAGGTAAAGTTAATTAATTAATTTTATTTTATTTGTGATGTTCAACATCAATTTGTATATAAATTTGCTTTTTTATTAATTTTTTTAATGTGTTATTTACATATTGTTATTAACTTACTATTAACATGATCCTAGGTTGCTGAGACCTGATTTGCATCTCATACAATTGTTATGTGATGACTTTTGAAGGTGTGAGAGGCATTGGGTCAAATGATTATTTGCAACCAATGAGGTTTATGGAAGGCTTCAAATTCAGAGAGGGCCCAAAAGGTCAAGTCATTGGTCTTGGATGACAATTGGTGGACTCGCGTGGAATATGTATTGGAATTCATCGAGCCTATCATGACTATGCTCCGATTTGTTGATACAAATGCACCTTGTTTGGGGGATGTCTATGATGGCATGGACACAATGGTAGAGAGAGTAAAATTGGCAATATAAAAATATGAGAATGACCTTGTAGAATGTGAAACCTTTTGCAAAAAGGTGGAATCAATCATTCATCATCGTTGGGAAAAGATGATCACGCTATTGCACCTCTTTGCATATGCCCTATCTCCGAGTTACTATAGCAAGAAAGTACTTTCTATGCTAGGGAGATTGCCACCATATAGAGATGCTGAAGTTCCTAATGGGTACACGTGGGCATTTACTAGACTCTTCCAAGATGAAGAAGTGGAGAAAGAAGTTAGGAAAGAATTTGGCATGCTTGCCTTAGAAAGAAATCATAGTCCAATATCTATTAATCACCAATTTGACATGGATGTTGTCATGTGGTGGTACCTCCATGGTCAAGCTTTTGTGTACCTCCAACCTCTTGCAATCAAGGTCCTCTCATAAGTAAGTTTTTTTGTTTTTTTTTACCACTTGTATTCTACAATTTAGTACTTAACATTCTTTAATTTACCTTGCATTTTTTTTTTAAATTTTGTTGCTTTTCTATCCAGGTTGCAAGTTCTTCGGCCGGTGAATAGAATTGGAGTACATACTCCTTTATCCACTCAATGAAGTGTAATCAATTGGGTTCAAAAAAGCTGAAGACTTGGTTTATATTCATTCCAATTTGCGTCTTCTATCACGTAAGGATCCCCACTACAAGGATGGGGCAACAAAGATTTGGGATGTAGCCCCTGAGTGTGCCAACTTGGATGCAACCATTGAGGATCTTACTAGACTCACTACGACTTATGATGATGACGACATCCCTACACATGGTGCATCTAGTGCGAGTGGAACTGCTTTGGGTTCAAATGATCTTGAACTTGCAGCAGTTGAAAATGAAGATCCAATAGATGATTTTTTTGATAATCCTTTTGATGATTGATGAATCATGAACTACATTTTGTAATTGTAATAATTTTCATTGGAATTATGAACATAGACATTTATGATATGGCTTATTTGAATATTTTTGAACTATCAATTGACATTTAAAAATTATCTTTGGCATTTGGCATTGATCAATGATGAAGTATCATACTATAAAATGATTTAATTCTGTATATTTCTTTAATTTTTCTCTCTCTCTCTATATATATATATATATATAAACGTAACTAAATGCATCCAACCGCCCCCCCCCCAAAAAAAAAAAAAAAAAATTTTTTTTTTTNCCCACCCCCCCCCCCCCCAAAAAAAAAAAAAAAAAATTTTTTTTTTTACATATCCATGTACTAGGTTCTTGTACCGGCATCCATACTTGGATTCAAACCAGTAACTTAGCTTTTAACACAAACTTCTTACTGTCTACTTGAAATTGAAGATTTATGTTCTGAAAATTCAAAGTAATCTCCCATAATGATTGTAGCCACTAAATTCCAAGTATTGCATTTGTATCACCAATGCCTCACTACATAGAATTCATCCTTGACTTCATAATTTGTCAACTGTAGGCTTAATTGGGGTATCATTCTAGTGCATGTAATAGTGAAGTGATCAGCTAGTATAACCTTGAATCCATCACTCTCTTTATTCTTGAGTCCTCTACAAGCTGCCACTCTAATAAAATTATGTGTAGCTCCTATATTAATCAATGCCACTACTCATCATCCACAAAGGACTCCTTGGACTTTGAAAGACTCATTTTTCTAGAAACTAGAATGTTGGGCAAGAGTACCTTCACTTGCCTTCTCTTTTTCTGACTCTTCCTCCAAATATTAAAAATAGATTATTTTATTCAAAATTCTTAAGAAATTATATTCCTTAAAAATTGGTACACTCTTACTTAGCCTTTTGATTGGGATAATATTTTGTGTACCTCCTTTCTCTACCCTAAGTATCGTTTAGGTGCTAGCAATATGGTTGGCCTTCCCGCCAACAACATGCCCTCTTGTACTCTTCCCATCACAGTCAGAAATGACTTTTTAAGTTTCATCCCATTGGTCAACTATATTTGGTTCTATCTCCATTGCAAGATCTCAAGAAATTGATAGGCTTGAACCTGCTTAAAGTTGTTTGAGATGTTGTTGCTGGCATTGCTGTCATTGATGTCAAAACTGGTGTACCGGTTGATTGTGCCTTTGATATTGAACAAAATTGATTTATCTTATGTAGTTTTGTATAACATTGGATGTTGTAGTTGGTTCGGTATTAACGATATATCTTTTTGGTACATCTACCATGTCCGGTGAATGAAATTTGGATGGCTGCTATGTTCAGAGGTTCTTCCGAGTATCCTTGGTATCCGATCATTCATGCAGTATATTGGGAGTTTTGGTATAACAGTTGAAATCATTTTTTTTGGACTGTTGCTTCTCGGTGTTATCCTTTGGTTGGTGCTGAATTTTGTTATGATCAAGAGACGGTCTTGGTTGTGGCGTTCCCATCGGTTCCAGTACATATTTATCTTTCGATAAAACCTATCTTTGGGTCCCTTGGTAGCGTGATGTGCATTTCTCATACATGTAACCTAACTTTTAGGCCCGGTGCTAGCATATTGATCCTCATTGCATATCACAAGATACTTATTATCAAGACGACATGTTTTGCTAGGCCGACATATGTTTATCAGATATGCATATATATTGAGGACATCTTTTGAATCCGAGCATGAGGATGATGATGATAATAATGATGGTGTGAATACTGAAGATGATATGATGCGAGTATGACTATATGGTGAAGTATGTGAACCAAATAATAAGGGTGAAGGATAATATTTATAACAGAGAAAAGGTGCTGTTAGGAAGGTTTTGCAAAAGTGTATAGAAAACTGGCAGGAGATTTCGGTTTGGATCTACTGCTGACTGTGATAGTGCTACTCACCAGAACTGAATTCATGCATGTGTAGATGCAATTTCATCAGTTCATGTTTTGTAGTACGATCAATTTTTGTATTAGCTGTGATAGCTCTTTTGTATTCAGGGCAGTGAGCCCGATTGGCAGTGAGCCTACCAACAATGAGCCTTACCCGTAGTGAGCATTGTAAAAATCACCTTAACCAGTGTCACCTTAACCGGTGTTCTTATTCATGAGAATTAGTTTCTCAGTGGTTTTTCCCATATTGGGTTTCCACGTAAATCTGGTGTTCATTGTGCATGGTGCTTCTTTTTTCCTTTCATGTTTATCAATGTTTAAATTATTAGTTTGAGTTAACATTGTTACCAGTACAGTTGAGTTTTAAAAATATCTTGGGATAATTGATTCACCCCCCTCTCAGTTATCCGAGTCTGTTCAACAAAAGTCACTATAATAGAACCCGTGCTAGCATGTCCAAAGATACAAATAGTAGTTCTGACGCCAAAGAGGAGAAATCAAAGTGTTTTTAACAAGGAAAATCCAGCCCTTGATGCCATGCTAAAAGTCATCAAGAAGCTGGATCCCAAAATACAAATGTTATCAAGAAAAAGAGGGAGCCATGAAAACTATTTCCTTTGCTAGGAGAATTTTATTTTTCAGTTTTCATTTCAAAAGAGGCAGGAGTGTGTTCAATTATTGATGCCTAACAATGATTTTCAGTAGCTCCATCTTCAAAAACTTGAATTGTTTTTGCTTTGTAACCTCATCAGCTGTTTGTATCAGGAGGTTATACAAGAGAAAACTGCTCGGAATAGGCTCAACAAGCATTAGCATCCTCAAGTAGTTAGCTCTAGTTCCACTCAAGGCTTGGCCACCAATAGGAATGTTGCAATTTACCATCGCAATCCACAAATGCCTTTGGATCCAGTGAAGATGGGCAAGGGACCAGATCCAAAGAAGAGGGCCCTTGTTCATGGAGATATGTAATTTGAAGCAATTCTTTCCTGTGATTTCTCTGAAATGCAATATCAATGTCTAACATGATTTCAACTATTCCAAAACAAATTATCTATGATTAGCCTGAATTTTCTAGAAATGCTAAGTAGTCTTCCTTGTAGCTTTGTAGGATTTTCTTAAGATTAATATTTTCAATTCTATTGATATTGCTGATTGCATATTTTATCTATCTTGTTTATTGGGCTTCTGTTGGGTGAAATTCTGGCTTGTTAATGATGACTCATGGCTGATGTTGATGTCATATTTCAAAGTTGTGATAATTGTTTCTGTTTTGTATTAGCCAGCTGATTTTTTGAAAATGGATTTTGACATCAATATAACTTTTTGAACTTTTAAAAAAAATATGAAAATAAATGAGCATGCAGCAGGTACAGTTGTGGCAATTGACTTTCACTCTTATTGCAGTTGTCTTAGTTCATCTAACCTTTCTTCACATATTAAAAACAACAGATCTTGGCACAATAGTGCAATCAAAAAAGATGATCCAATCCATCCTGAAATTGAGAAGCCATTTTTCAGCATGGATCTAGTTTCTTAAGACAGTGGCTACTTCAATCCACAATATAATTGTTGCTTCAAAACAACATCACTTTGCTTGGCCCTTGGAGGCTTGTGAATCCTTAAATAAAGGGATACCGATTTATCCAACTGTAAGGTAATTCTAGATGTCCCCTTTACAAGTGGAGCCACAAAGCCAAATGATTTGTTAAAATATTACTGTCAGTTTTAGTTTTGGCATTTTGCAGCAGTCATCTTAGTCCAAGATAAATGCTATTCTCATCACAGCCACTGTAAAGAGCCTGCCTGGCTCTTTCTTGGAATTTCAATTTCAATATTCACTTTGCACTAAAGATAAACTTATACTTTCTATGAAATCAAATATTTTTTATAATTTTTTCAAAATATAAACCAGAATTGCAAATGACATCAAATAACTCTCAAATCCCTTGGATCAAATACCAATCATAATATATATATATGAGCTGTAAGTATCATCTAATGGATAATCAAAATCCAACAAATGCTAGGCATCTACGCTACCTTAATTCTCCCACACATGCTAACTGCGAACTCCACTGCTGGCCGCGTCATGACTGCTGGCCGCATTACCTCTGCACACTGTCATACACCCCAACAGATAGCCATGGCTTGTAGTCTGAATGCAACAGACTTGATAGCAATGACATCCAAACCAATGTCTTTCTCACGCCACGTGGATTCCACCTTCTCTGTGTAAACCGCGACTTCAATTCACTAGGACGCGTGAAGCTATGCCACCACGGCAATTCTGAAACACTGCCGCCACACCACACAATTCACTGGACATCCATAGTCCAATTCAAAGTGCTGCACACCAAATCGAATTCACAATTCAATCAGCCAAGTTCTGTAAACCCTCACCAATACTCCAATTCGAAAGTTGTATAAAAATGCATAAGATGATTTCCTTTGCTTTTCGAAAGCCATTATATAAATTGAATCTTCACCTTGAAGCTCGATTTTTGAAGTCTTCATCCACACACATACTTCACATAACTTAAAACCTTGTTCCCTCCAAACTTAGGATATAAGCCAAAATTAATGATATTCAACTTTAATAATAAAGTCTCATATAAACATAAGATATCATTAAACATTAATGATATAACTTATAACTCCAAGATTAATTAAATAAGGAAGATTTAATTAATCAAATTGATCCATCTCCAAATCATACTGAACACTGAATTCCACCATCTAGAAATAGAAATTGGCAAGAAGTGACTTACCCAAAATAGTAAGTCCTGACCAAGAGACCCTAAAAAAAAAAGCATTAGCCCACGAGGGTCGCAATGATGGGCTAACAATCGTGTCCCACAGACAACTGCTAAATCGGTGACATCACAGTCCTCCCTCCCCAAGATTGTTTGTCCTCAAGCAATCACAAATCGGGGTGCTGAAGAATGTCCTTTGATTCCCAAGTGGCATCCTCAATCGGTAAACCAGACCACTTGATCAAAAAATCCCTGATAACTTGTCGACGCAATTGTTTCTCACGAGTCTCCAATATAACCTCAAGTATCAACTCTAACTTTCCCTCATCATCAAGAGGGGGTAACAGAGAGGACGAAACAACATGTCTGCCTAATGCCTTTTTGAGGCACGATACATGAAACACATTATGCACTCTACTGTCCTCTGGCAGATCCAACTCATATGCAACCTCGCCCACCCGCCTAACAACACGGAAAGGCCCGTAATACCGAGGCTTGAGCTTCTCAGCTCCGCTCTTTCGGATAGAAGATTGCCTATAAGGCTGCAACATCAAATATACCATATCTCCAACCTAGAAAGAGCGAGGAACTCTCTTCTGATCAGCATACTGCTTTTGCTGATTCTGAGCTCTCTGAATATTGTCCCTCAAAGTTCCCATAATATCTTGACTGTCCTGCAACAAATCACTTGCACTAGGGACTCTGCTATCACTGAAAAGCAAATCCAGAAAACTAGGAGGATCATACCCATACAGAGCTCGGAAAGGAGCCATCCGAATAGACATATGGTGAGTGGTATTATAACAATACTCACATAGATAAATCCACTTCACCCAAGCTCTCTGCTGAGAAGACACATAATTCCGAAGATAGCCCTCCACCCATTTATTAACAATCTCAGTCTGACCATCAGTTTGAGGGTGGTAACTAGTACTGGGAGTTAACTTTGTTCCACACAACTGGAAAAGGTCCTGCCAAAGTGACTCATAAAACGACTATCTTGGTCACTTACTATATTCCGGGGTAAAACATGCAATCTGAACACCTCCCTGAAGAATAAATTTGCAACCTGTGTCGCTGAGAAAGTGGTTGTAATCGGAAAGAAGTGGGCATACTTCGTAAGACGATCCACTACCACATAAATTCACTCCCTACCCTGAGCTTTAGGCAAGCCTACAATGAAGTCCATAGAGATGCATTACCATTTTCGCTCAAGAATGGGCAATGGCTACAGTAACCCAGCTGGATAGGTGTGCTCCTGTTTGTTCTGCTGACAAACCGAACAATCTCTGACATACTGCTGCACATCGTACTTCAGGCCTTTCCAAGTGAACCTCTCCCGCACCTGCCTATAGGTTTTAAAAAAATCTAGATTCCTTGCTAAGGGAGAATCATGGAAAGCTCTCAGCAACACCAAACAAACACCCGATCCTGGAACCAATAGCACCCGTTCCTTGTAAATGATCACTTCATTCACAAGTGTATACCTGCTGTCTTCTATGGTCCCATCAATAAAACCAATAGCCCACTGATCCCTAGCATACCCCGCAACAATCAAATGCCTCCAATCCTCAGATATCGCTGTCATAGAACATAAGTGAGGCCTCCTACAAAGTGCATCAACAACCACACTCTGAGTACCCTTGATATATGAGATATCACAATCATAGGACTGTAGTTTACTAACCCACTTTTGTTGTCTCTCATTGAGATCATGCTGCCCAAGGAAATAATTCAAGCTGTTATGATCAGTTTTGATGCAAAATTTACTACCGACCAATTACTGCCTGAATTTAGCCAAAGCATGCATAATGGCTAACATCTCCTTATCATAAACACTAAAGACCCTCTCAGGACCCCTGAGCTTCCGGCTCTCAAATACAATAGGGTGGTGATCCTGGGAAAGTACCGCACTAATGCCCTCACCTGAAGCATCACAATGCAAATCAAAGGGCCTAGAAAAATCTGGCAATGCCAAAACCGGGCATGATGTCATGATCAACTTGAACTTCTGAAAAACACTCATGAGCCTGAGAATTCCACTCAAAAGCACCCTTACGGATCAAATCTGTCAAAGGAGCTGCATGCCGCGAGAACCCCGCAACAAATCTGCGATAGAAGGCACACAACCTGATGAACCCTCTGAGCTGTGTCAAACTCTTAGGGGCAAGCCAATCCAGGATAGCTCAGACCTTATTTGGATCCATACGTACTCCCTCTGAACTGATAATGTGACCAAGATATAGTAACTCGGTCATCCCCAAAGTACACTTGGAATCCTTTGCATACAAAGAAGCCCTATCCAGAACATCCAACATCGTATCCAAATGAGCAAGATGAACATCCCACGTCTTGCTATAAATCAATATGTCGTCAAAGAAAACCAGAACAAACCTCCTCAACTGACTGTGGAAGACCCTGTTCATGGTAGACTGGAAAGTGGCTGGCGCATTAGTCAACCCAAAGGGCATAACTAAAAACTCAAAATATCCATAGTGACATCGAAATGCTGCTTTCTCTATATCCTCCTCCCGCATCTGGATATGATGGTAACCGGATCTCAAGTCAATCTTAGAAAAGTAGCATGCCCCATGCAACTCATCTATCAGCTCATCAATGCGCGGAATAGGATACCTGTTCTCAATAGTCCTCCGATTCAGCATCCTATAATCTATGCACATCCTGAGGGTACCATCCTTCTTCTTCACGAGAACCACTGAAGAAGCAAAGGGTGATTTGCTAGGTCTAATATGCCCCATAGAAATCAGCTCCTGGATAGTCTTCTCTATCTCATCCTTCAGGCGCTTGGGATGCCTGTAAGGAGTAATCATGATGGGCTTAGTGCCCTCCTCCAGCTCAATAATGTGCTCTATACCCCTATCAGGTGGCTTGCCATGTGGTAAATCACTAAACATTTTGGATTGTTTAGTTCTCAATTCCTGTATGTCAGGGTGATAAACTGATTTCCCTGACTCCTTAAGTGTGGGTAAAATTCTACACTATGCTGCCCACTACTGCATTTTGGCGAATGAGACGTTGTATACGTCTGAGTGACATAGTCCCCAAGTTCTCTTCCTTGATTGCCTTGAGTATGTGTTTCTTACCATCTACCTCAAACTTCATCTCCATGTCTTTGAGGCTAAGATAAAAAGCCTCAATAGAATGTAATCAACTCATTCCCAAGACTAAATCGGTGCCTCTCATGTCAACCACATAGAATCCGTTTTGAACTCATAGTTATTTAATTTCATTGGGAGGTCTGGAATCATTCTGTCACATTTTAATGTATAACCATCAGCCACCTTCACTCTAATGCCCTCAAACTCCTCAGTTTGTATGCTTCTCTTAGAGATCAAACGTGAGTCTATAAAATTATGTGTGGCTCCTGTATCCAACAAGGCAATGACACGCTGCCCTGCTAAGAGGCCCCTCATCCTGAAAGATCCCTCTTTCTGCATACTAGAGAGGTATACAACCTTGAGGTGGGAATCCTCTTCCACCTTTCCATTGTTAACTGCCTCTTCTAAGCCATCATCTTCACGATCAACTTGCTATCCTTCAAAATCAGAATTGTTTTCATCTTCATAATACCACTCCATGAGCCTATTTCTACCTTTAGGCTTCAATGGACATTCATGTTTCTCATCGTAAGGAACCCTACAGTAGAAACACAATCTCCTCCTCAAATCGCTAAGTGTTTCAGGATCTAGACGCCCTGTCACTAGTTTCTTGAATTCTGGTCCATCATTTCCTTCTGGAGCAGCCTTGTTATAATAAGAAAAATTTGATGGTCTAGGAGGAAATTTGTTGCGTGGAGCTGAAAACTCCAAGTCTCTAGCTTTTTTCATTGCCAACTGTAATGAATTAGGATCAAATGACTTGACCCAACCCCTAAGAGGTTCCACTAACCCCTCAATGAACAACATAACACGCCTCCTCTCTGATATGTCATAAACCATAACTGAGACTCTCTGAAATTCCCCAATAAAAGCTTCCAGGCTACCTATTTGTTTGAGCTGTGCCAGCTCTTTGAAATAGGACTCCGGGTCCTTTCTGTCAAATCTTTCCACTAACCCATCCACAAAGTCCTGATAGGTCACAATCTGATCATGGTGTAAAGATACCAAACCATGGTACCACTAGTCATGCGCTATACCATCAAGGTGTAAAACAACAAACCGAATGACGTCCTCCTCAGACATAGGACACAAAGAAAGATATGTATCCAATGTGTATCCAAGCTCTGGTAGTCATCTTGCCACTCCCATCAAAATGTGAATATCAACTTGCTGGTTACTTGCTTAAGATCATGATTTGTATGCCTATGACGTCCATCTGTTCTTCCCTTAGAGCGTTCTCTCTTCTGAGTCATGAAGCGATCAAAATTAAGATGTTGCTTTACTTCAGGAGGTAAAGCGTCCCACTCAGTATGCAATGCCAAAATGTCATCAGTAAAGGAAGCCTCATCGTCAAAACTCACAGTGTCTATCTTTGGTCTCAAGAAGGTAGGACGTAAAGGCCTATCCTGTGTACCTGTCAGATCAATCCAGGATCTGTGTGAACTAGCTGAGACACTCCTACGATCTCTGTCCCTGCCCTGATCCCGAGGCAAGGTAATACGTTGCAAGGTATCTGAAAGATTCTGCAAGATTGTGGCCATCTCTTATTGGCCAACTGCCAACTTTTGCTGAATGCGAGCAATATTTCTGAATTCCATAGTAGATTCTCTATCATCATCATTACCTGTATTGTCTGGGATCTTGTCTCCCATATTTCCCTGTTCCATGTCACCAGGTGGTGGTGAATTCCGGCTCCTGCGGGTGTAATGATAACCCTGTCTAAATCTGTCACCATCCATAATTCAGACCCAATTTCCCCTACAGGCTGGCAAGATATATGCTCTAATACCACTGTAAAGAGCCTGCCTGGCTCTTTCTTGGAATTTCAATTTCAATATTCACTTTGCACTAAAGATAAACTTATACTTTCTATGAAATCAAATATTTTTTATAATTTTTCAAAATATAAACCAGAATTGCAAATGACATCAAATAACTCTCAAATCCCTTGGATCAAATACCAATCATGATATATATATGAGCTGTAAGTATCATCTAATGGATAATCAAAATCCAACAAATGCTAGGCATTTACGCTACCTTAATTCTCCCACGCATGCTAACTGCGAACTCCACTACTGGCCGCTTCATGACTGTTGGCCGCATTACCTCTCCACACTATCATACACCCCAACAGCTAGCCACGACTTGTAGTCTGAATGCAACAGACTTGATAGCAATGACATCCAAACCAATGTCTTTCTTAGGCCACGTGGACTCCACCTTCTCTGTGTAAACCGCGACTTCAATTCACAAGGACGCGTGAAGCTATGCCACCACGACAATTCTGAAACACTGCCACCACACCACATAATTCACTGGACATCCATAGTCCAATTCAAAGTGTTGCACACCAAATCGAATTCACAATTCGATCAGCCAAGTTCTGTAAACCCTCACCAATACTCCAATTCGAAAGTTGTATAAAAATGCATAAGATGATTTCCTTTGCTTTTTGAAAACCATTATATAAACTGAATCTTCACCGTGAAGCTCGATATTTGAAGTCTTCATCCACACACTTCACATAACTTAAAACCTTATTCCCTCCAAACTTAGGATAAGCCAAAATTAATGATATCCAACTTTAATAATAAAGTCTCATATAAACATAAGATATAATTTAACATTAATGATATAACTTATAACTCCAAGATTAATTAAATAAGGAAGATTTAATTAATCAAATTGATCCATCTCCAAATCATATTGAACACTGAATACTAAATTCCAGCATCCAGAAATAGAAACTGGCAAGAGGTGACTTACCCAAAATAGTAAGTCCTGACCAAGAGACCCTCAAAACAAAGCACTAGCCCACGAGGGTTGCAATGATGGGCTAACAATCCTATCCCACAGACAACTGCTAAATTGGGGACATCATAGCCACGCTCCTTTCAATTCAAAGGACTTTAAATAAGCTCCAAGTTATAAAGCATGCCGACCATACTCTTCTCAACTAAACAAATAGTCCCAAGTTTTTCTCTTATTTGTGGGAGGATGAGTGGAGACAACTTTGAGCTTTTGTTAAGTACCAAGTCTACTGTTACTTGTCCACGGTTTGAGTTGCTTTCAAGTTCAAATTACATGATTATGCTTCGTAGACATTGGGGTAAAAAATAATAAGAGGTTTTAAATACCCGAACATCATTTATTAATGATATATTAGGTTTTATTTATGATGTTTTCCTAGTTACTATGTGGTTTTATTTTTATCTTGGTGTCCAATGAAATTTTCATGTAATGAAAATGTCCTTGTTTTTGTGTCAATTTGAAAATTTTTAGTTTTTTTTTTTTCAAAAAGTTTTGTGGACTAGTTTCCATTCTTTTTGGCAACTAAGATTATTGCTTTTATTATTTGGCCTTGCTAGCCATTGCCAAGTTTGAGTCACATTACTTTATTCTAAATCTTTTTCTCTTCATGGTGCTTTTCTTATTTCATCAAAGCTAAGTAGCCGATGCGCTCCCTGTGGCTCTGGAGGCGGAAGCAGATGCCTGGGGAAGTGGAGGCGGAGCCAGGTGCCCTGTGGATGCTCCTCGGAAGCGCATCCTGGGCCCCCAGATGCCCTCTCGATGTGCAGTTGCACATCTAGGGGCCCAGGATGCGTTTCCGGGGAGCATCCACAGGGCACCCGGGCGCTTTCTGGGCGCACTATACCTTATTGCGAAGTGATTTATAAGATTGTGGTTTGTTGGCAAGATAAAAAGACGGGTGTGTTGGAGTATGTCGGGTCTATGTATATTCAACTATGCAATTATTTAATCAAAATGTTTCATCTGCTGTGTTTACCACGCTGTTTATAATGACTTGGAAAGACAAAATTGAGAATGATGATATCGTTACAATTAATTTGTCAGTTCTGCCACGACATTAGTTTGGTGTATAAAACGACAACTGAAAATAATAAATAAATATGGCAATACTGGTGGAAGATAATTAGTATTTAGTTTTATATAATTATATTTATAATAAAAAATGTTTTAGTCATGAAGAAAAATTTAATTAGATAATTATTACTAAGTTACCAGATTTGGACCCTGGAACCCGTGCTGGATCCGGGCAGGGTCCGGATCTAGACCTGTGGGCCCATATGGATCCGCAGACCTGCGGATTCCGATGGGGACCTGTGGGTCTGTTTGGATCCGCAGACCCACGGATCCCGATGGACCCATAGGTCTAGATTTCGGAGCCTGCCCAGATCCAGCGAGGACCTGTGGGGATTCAGCGTGGATCCTCGAGGATCCCGCGTGGAGCACTAGGGACCCACGACCAGGAACATTAAAAAGTGGGTCCAACCCACTTAAAAATGTTTTTTTATTATTTTTTTGCTTATAACCCTAAAACCACCCTTATTATGGAGCCTCCAAACCGGTTTGGGTTCCAATGATGATGTTGATCAGCCACTTGCAGCTGCTGAAGACCCCTTTGATCCAGATTTTTTTGATAATCCATATGTTGATTGATGAAATGAAAACTTAAGTCTTTCATGATTGATGAACATTGAATCATGTTTCAAACTTTAATGAACTATATTTTGAATTTTCATTTTGTAATTCAGTAATTCAATGTGCTGATTTCTTTAGAATCGTGAACATAGATCAATGATCAAGTATACTACTTAAATTTTTAATGTTTATCTTTGAGATTTGGCATTGATCAATGATCGAGCATCATAGATTCATACAATGAAATGATTTAGTTTTAGAATTATGTATACTATTATTTTTTTTTATATATAATGCATATATATATATTTATATATATATACACACACGAACCCATACGAATCATAATGGGAATTTTTTTTTCATGAATCCACGAACCGGATTCTCGAACCCATATCCATCCCCAAAACCGAACCGACAACTTAGAATTATTATTAAAAAATATTTTATAGTTAAGATTAATTATTAAAATATTTCATAGATAATCCTTTTGATGATTGATGAATCATGAACTACATTTTGTAATTGTAATGATTTTCTGATTTATCTTGATCAATGATGAAGTATCATACTATCAAATGATTTAATTCTGCACATTTCTTGCATTTTTTTGTATATATATATATATATATATATATATATAAACGCACCCAAACGCAATCCAAACCCCCCCCCCAAAAATTTCACGCATCCGCATACCTGATTCTTGTACTTGCATCCGCATCCGCACCTGAATCAGTAGCTTAGCATCAAAGAAATAACCACTCTTGAATTTAAGATAGAAATATGTTGCACCCTACATCACGAAGAATATCAATTGAGAGAATTTTTTTTTGCTATATTTCAAAAGTGACCACTGTATGAACTTTGGAATTGAGTGGTTCCTTGGCAATAGGTTTAGTTTATGATGTATTAGCTGATTGAAAATGGTGACCCTTTCTTGAATAAGGAGCTTTATCACACGTGGAAAAAATTGTACTCATATGTAACTTTATTTTTGATAGAATTGGTATTTCCAAAGTGCATCAAATTATGGAGTATGATTTTTTGGGATTCAAACTGCGTAGTTTTCACTTGTGTGTCAATCTACATTGACCTATATTTTATAAGTAGGGGTTAACAAGAATCCATCCGTCATAAATAGTAATAGTCCTCTTGACACTAATTGTATCTAGGTGATGTTCTTATGAGTGAAACACAAAGACTTCTTGGACCGTCACCCATCCTAATAAACTTTAGTGTAAGCATACTTTACCATGAAGTCTCCACAATCAATTCCCATTTGCAAAATCTTAAATCAGCATTGTGCCTTTGAACATATTTAACATTTTCTTATTGTTTTCTTGTTATGAAAACTTTTATATTTTTTTAACACAACCATAATTCGACATTTTGAGGCTCACGAATAACTGATTTGTGTCTGCGTGCTACTTAATAGGAATGGTTTTCATCATAATTTGAGTTTTAAACATGCAACTATTTGTTCCTATTTTCTAATCAAACTTTTCTTATTTCAGGTGTATGTAATTTGTGCAATGGAGGTGTCAAGTTTATCCGTGACAATGATCCAAAAAAGTAGTTACCATTTTCTTTCTCCTTGTGATATCTAATTCATGATCTTGTAGACTTTGAATTTATTGTGGGAAAGTTATTTTTAAAATTGTATATATCTTGTGCTTTATTTCATGTATTTTGAAAAGTAAAATAGGAGTATATTTTGTAATTCGAACTATAAATACCACAGCTACAAAGATTTAGAAAAGGCTTTCTTTATACTTTTAATTAGTTGATGTGATGCTTCATATGTGAAAGTTTTGAAGAGAAATTGATGGATATGTATGAAAAACCCAACTTTGAGTGCTTAGTATTTAATAAAGTTAATTTTGCAAAATTTTTAGGACAAAATCTAAAGCAAACCCATCCTAGTGCGTCTCATCTCATCAAACATGACAATGAGAATTCATTATTAAAAACCACTATTATAGATTGTTGCGCCTATATGTCTGCAACAGTGTTACAAGACCTGGACTCGGCTCGGACTCGGAAAGCTGATTTTTGACTCGGCACGGGCTCGACAAATTGAAAAATCCAAGGAATTCAAACACTTGTAAGGATTTAAAACTTTTTTCATGCATCATTTAATAAATTAACCTTAAAGACACAATAATTTAGATAAATAGAAGCTACTTTCACACATACACAAGTTTACATTGATCAAATAAGTATAAATGCAAATTTCTGAAGGAAATAAGTTAAACTAAATAACACATTCGAAATATAAGTAGTCTCACTGTCAAATGTCTACAATATTCGTGGAATATGAAATCCATGGAATTGGAAGTTCAAAACATATATCAAAATAAAAGCTAGAGCCTAGAAGACTAAGGTTTAGACTAGCCTATATTAGTGACTAGTTGACCCCGCAAGCTTCCTATGTGTATGCCTAAGATAGGTTGTGGAAGATTCTGCAGCCATGATATCTGCTTGTGTCTCAAGTTCAGCCTCAGTGACATCCACATCCTTATCCACATCATCCTCAAGGTCCTCCAATGGGTCTCCTCGTGCTCTAGCCTCCTCCTCTGCCATCGCTATGCCTCTACCTCTCGTTCCACTTGATCAACCCATTCCAAGTCTTCATCACTGAAGACAGGATATCAACCTCCTTATTCCACTCCACGTGTGGATCAACCTCCTCTAAAGTGATAGGAGATGTGTCAGTGCCAAAGATCTGTTTGTGACGGAGATGAAGGTTGTAATGAACAAACACAAGATCATTCAACCTTTCACTGCCAACTTGTGTTTTTCCGAGTGTATATGCTCGAACATGTTCCAGCTACACTCGTATCTTGAAGCACTACATGACTGGCTGAAGATACAAACTGCAATCCTCTGTAGATTTGGCACCTTAGCACCAAACATCTCCCACCATGCATCTGAAACAGGAAAAATTAAAACTCAATTCTATTTTATAACTTTGACATTATCAACATAAAATAGTAATAGAATCATAGATAGAAAAGTTTAAGATTTAAATTTTAAATTTTAATTTATGCCCTAAATAGATTTTTACCTAACATCATTTGTGTTTGATTTTGCTTGCATATGTCTCGTGAGAAGAAGTCTCCTTGTGAATTCCTAAACATTTCTATCTCACGGACTATGTGTGCTCAAACTGATGAATTAGGTGACATTCTCTCTACAACTTTGTAGAGCCCACTCCACACCTTGTCATTGGCCTTTAAATCTAGGAGAAATTGGAACACCGGATTAAGCAGCTGCATGTTATAGGCCCGCAAAGCAGATTGTGCCATTGTCGATCAATGACCTCCCATATGGGGCCGTTTCTAGCCTAATTCCCTGAATAAATAGATCTAATGGCCTCCTTCAACCTGTCCATGCCCTCATAAATGTATTCCATTGCGGGCTTCTCTCCATCAACAATTCGTAGGAGAACAATAAGAAGCTCTATGAACTGTGATCATTGTGAAAGTTGAAACATTAAGCTTTAAGTTTTAAGTTTTAATTATAAAAATAAACAATGAACGTAAACAAGTGTGAACAAAAATGGGGAAATGAAATGGAATGAGGAAAAAAAGGAAAATTACTGGCACAATCTCCTTGGCCAGTTGCTAAAAGCCATTCTCATCAAAAACCTGATCAGTTGTCTCAATCCCCGCATTGCTCTTCGCATATGATGATGCAGTCCACTCACAAACATGCGTTTCAAACTGGCCTTGGACTTAAGCAAGGATTGCAAAGTGATTAAATTTGTTGCAAATCTGGTGATCTTTGGACGAGCCAACTCTTTCATATTTGTGAAATTCCTCATAAGGTTGAGGACCCAAGTATGATTATATATGGATTTACAAAGACTCCTTGCTTGCTCTACACATGTTTTTATCCAAGGAAGTTTGCCAAGATTCTCCAATATGAGGTCAAGGCAATGAGAAACATAAGGGGTCCAAAATAAGGTGGGGTACCTCTCCATAAGAAGTCTACCTGCAACAACATAATTTGTTGCATTATCTGTGACTACCTGTACCACATTCTCCTCACCCACTTCCTTCAACACTTCCTCCAATACCTCACAAAGATACTCAACATTTTTTATTATTCCAGAGGCATCAACTAATTTCAAAAACACCGTGCCACATGAGAAAGAAAAAAACAATTTAGTAAAATAAAAATCTAAAAACTCAATCACTAAATCAATATTGAATATAGTTTACAAAGTATGGGTTTTACAATTACCTGATGAGAAGACAAGAAAATTCAGCAGTGTTCTACTTGTGTCGGTCCAACCACCAGTCATGATGGTGCAACCCTTCTCCTCCATACCTCATGTTGCTTGGCAATTTGGCTTCGACATCAGCCACCTTTCATGTCAAAATAGGACCTTTTAGCTCCTCATCATTAGGGGCTTTGAACCTCGCACCACAAACAATAATAGCATCTACTATAATTTGCCACTAAGGAGACCTGAAACAAATTAAATAGAAAAAATGAGTATTATGTTTTACTTTCAACTTTAAAAATTATAATAATTAATGTGGCATACTCTTGAAAGCAAGAAAATCAAGACAAAGAAATCAAAATAATTATGACTACCTCGCTGCATGAAATGGAAGGTTGTTGTAGAACCAAAAAACTCCAATTGCAATTTTCGCAGCCTCATACTTCTCCTTATTCCAACCCATGCTCTCAAGTGATGGTTGGGCACCCAGAGTCATGCGTGGAACAAAAAGGGAATCTAATGTGGATTTCTTTTTACGAATCCGAGGCCCAATGGTCACACTCGCAGTACCACTACTTGTAGATGGAGGTAATGGAGGTCGAGGACTTGAAGAGGCCTCTCCACCAATGTTTGCCATTTTTTCCATATGCTTTTGTTTTAATTCTTTTTTCTCTTCAAATTCCTCGATTTGAGCTTGCACTTCACATATAACATCAATGGGTGTTTTTTTGCATGGTGTGGCATCATGCCTTGATATATGCGCAACTCGATATTTCAATTGGTTAATTCCTCCCCCACTATATTTAACTTTGCAATGCTAACATATAACTTCTTTTTTTGATCTGGGGATGGCATGTTTCCAATCCTTATCCCTTTGGCATCTAATTGGGTCTGGGGTCACCACTAGGTGCACTACTGCCATGCTTGGACATTATGTTGCTGCTACAATATATCATTCTTTTCAATAATGTAATGTCCCCAATTTAGCAGGTTCCAGGAATATGTAGATGTTAGCTCATCATCATGAGCTTCGTGAGCTAACACCTTGATTTGGGGGTCTTAGTTAGTCAACATGCTATTTTTAGTAAGTCAATGATGACGATTTCCATTTCTGGCAGGCACCTAGGCGCTATATTCAGTTGGTGATGATAGTGGCACTTTCAGTGGTATATATTGAGTTTAAGTTTATAAATTGCTTTTGGGTGCCTAGTGGGGGTATTAATCATTAATCCACATGGAATATAATCCTAAGCCTTAAAAGCAATGCTTTTAAGTGAAAGGTGTGTTGAAGAAGCCTTTTAAGTGAAAAGTGTCTTAATGAAGCTTTTAGCTTTGAAGTTATTTATTATTAATTCAAAGTTATTAAATGAAGACTTCTAATTGAAAAGTGTATTGATGAAGGCTCTTTAGTGAAAAGTGTGTGAGAGAAGCTATTTGCCTTTGGTGTCTTGAAGAAGATATCTTTTATTATTATAAAAGCAATGCTTGTGCAAAATAGGACAGGATTCCATTGTGCAGTTGTTATTTTATGAATTTGTGATGAATATTGAAGCCAAGGGTTTCATCATTTGAAGGCTTGAAGAATTGAGAATTCTTCAAGTGTTTTGCACTCTGAGCTAGTGAAACTATCCAGTGATACTGTGCCTGGAGGTGGCTTCATTCAGAACCATCCATTGTTACCAATTGAAGAAGTTTTGAGAAGGGGTTTCAGCGCCGGGTTACAATTGTTATTGACAAGTTTGGAACTGTTATTGATAGCAGACTGTATAATTTATGAAGGGTTGTGTTTTATATCTGGGCCAACGTTTGAGCAGCTATACTTCATCTGCAGGTAGTGGCTATTGTCTATAGGGCTGCGTCCAACTTTCTGGGCAGCGATAATCATTATTACGGCTGCTTATTTTCAGTCTCCAAGTTTCTCATTGTTTATTAACTTCATTTAATTTGACACTTAGTACTAGAATTGGCATTCCAAAATAAGGAGTTACTAGGTTGCACAATAATTGTTTGATGAAATGCCTTTGTTTGAGTTAGTCATTTCAGTTTATGTTAAATTTCTAGTATGCATGCCAAGTGTTTGTGGAAATGTCCATTGGTTGTAGATGCACGTTTTACACATAAAAATAATGTGTATGCATTTAAAAAGGTCAAAGAGATTGCATTTACTTATTAGTTCCTTGCTTGGATTTCTTAATAAACATTTGCAAGAATCTAAACTATATTTGAAACCATTTCATGCAAGCAAAAGCAATCTGAAAATAAATGGCAGCAAGATAAAGATTTCACACGAAGTGTTTGACAAAATGTCAAACATCTGAAAAGTAAAGCAATTCAGTATTTGTTAGAGTTAGAACCAACAAGGGTTCTTACAGTGGTATTAGAGCTTGCCTGCAAAGTGTTTGATAAAATGTCAAACATTTGAAAAGTAAAGCAATTTGGTGTTTGTCAGAGTTAGAACCAGCAATGGTTCTTACAGTAGTATCAGAGCAGTTCCCTGCCATCCTGTTGGGGTGGAAATCATTGAGCTCACACATTTGTTTTGAGTGACCAACACTCTTGTAGTTGTTACAGTTATGGAAAAATCCGGGAAATCAATTGAACAGGGAAACTAGTTGAACAGTATGATTAATCTTAGAAAGCAAACAAATGCCATGATGAAGAAATGGAGAAACAAAGGCAAACTCAAGAAAGGATAAATGCGAAACTTTTAGATCCGGCAACTGTTAATAAGGCAATAAAATTTTTGGTTTCTTTTTTCAACAAGTCTTCTTCACGAAAAAGACAGGAGGAGAGACGCAAGATCTTTACAAGTGAGGCATCCAGAAATCTTCATGATGAATTTTCAGCAGCTACTGATCATTGTGGAGATGATCCTGTACTTAGTGGGTCAGCCACTAGTCCTATTTGCACACATGATATTGGAGACTCTTTACAAGGACATGTGGATGTGAGTGACTTGTTGGCAGATAGTGGTACTGAGTCTCAACATCTTGATAGTATCAGAGTTAGTGTCACAGAACAGGATGATGACATCTTCACTACCATTGATGGCAGATTTACATCAGTTGGTAGTAGTACTAGTGTTACAGGGTTTGATTTTCAGGACAACAGTCCCTTATGTGAGCCTGTTGACGATGCTGTGGATAGTGCGAGTACAAAAGATGTTGTCGATGCCACTATGGATTCTGATTCTTTAGATGATGGTGTTGTCTTTGAGGATTGCGAGGAGGATATGAACTTTGACAGCTCTGCAGTTGTAGTGTTGGGTCAGTGCAGGAGACAACAGTCTTCTCCTGTATAGAGGATGTGAGCATGGAGCTACCTAGTGATGACACTCATGATTTGAGTGTTACGGAGGGGTTAGGTGATGTAGATTCATGCCTTAGTGTTGTTGATTCACATGATGACATTGAGTCATGTATGCAACAGGAGATAGTAGAGGGGTCTCAGTTAGACGATGCTAATACTAGCGCTGTGGATACCTTTGATGTTTGGTATGAGAATGATGTGTGCTGCAGTGAGTCTGGTTTATCATTCCGGACATTGAGTGTTGACTCAGAGTTGCCATCTGAGAGTGATGGGTCCCAGGATTCTGTTTTACAGGACTCATGGATGAGGATGAGGAAGCAGATGTGTGCAAGGAGTTTGATACAGCAGTGGCTTCCATTTCTTTAGAGGAGGTATTTGTAGAGGTACCCAGTGGCAATACCTCATTGGTGGACATGTGCGAGGTTGTTAGCGCACATGAGGAGAGTGATCATGAGGCGATTAGTGAGACAAAGAGTGTACAGGGAATCCAGGGCATGCAGAGACATCTTGTGTCCGGACAGCTGAGGGTGAACGATATAGATATTTCTTCATCTCTTGAGCATTATGATGCTATCCGACAGTTGTTGGCTGTTTACGGTTGGGGTGCTCCTATGTTAGATGAGTACGGTGGTAGCTATCTTTCCCTAGTAGAGATTCATTCGCTTCGAGAGGCGATCAGCATTTTGAGGCAGAGTTATGCATAGTTGTTAGCTGACATGGAACACCTGCTTGAGTGGGGAGCACCTGTTACGAGGCATTGTTAGGGAAAGAGGAGGTAGTTGAGCTCACCCATGAGCTTCAAGCAACTTTTGGGGTGTTAGAGAGCACCCAGTTAGCTCTTCAAGAGTCGCATATGCAGTTGGGGAAGGTGACTGTGGAGTTGGAGCGAGTTCAGTCTACGCCAGCCACAAATTCAGTTCAGCTACATAGAGTGGTGGTTGGTGGTAAGTCGGCTTCCACGGATGGCAGTGATGGATGTGTTGGGGACACAGTTACATCCACCCTTGGTACAAGTGCTGTAGTTATAGTGGAGGTGAGTGCATCAGTGGAGGATTGTAGAGAGCTTCTTGTGGTACCAGGTCCTCTAGTAGTTAGCATGATGACGGAAGATACAAAATAGGTTGTTGAGAGGCTCGAGGTAGCAGTAGTGGATTCATCAGAGAGTTGTGTGCCAGTTCCTGACACTACTCCCTCTGATTCACAGGACATGGGCAGGGTATCATCTGATTTGGAGACGAGCTCTCATGGTGATTTGTTTCCTTCTGCTGGAAGCAAATCTATTACTTCATGTCATACAGCTGATAGCTATAGGTAGTTGGTAGTGCCACGGTTTCAGAGGGATCAACTGTGGATTGTAGGGGAGCAGGTTGATGCTTCATATAATTTCTACTACACAGAGTCATTTATGGAGTACTTGCTTGAGAGTCCATAATTGCAGGAGGGACCTTTTGGGGCTTATGAGGGTACTCTCATCCGGGGTTCTCATGGTATTCGGGTTTTAGTGGGAAAAATTGTAGATACTTTGACTACAATGCTTCCTCACAAGGATTTTGTGGTTGGGTTTGCTGAGAGGGTTACCCAAGATCCTGCCCAACCAGTTATTCAGAGTTAGAGATTGGAGCCATCTCTTGATTCTTGGATTGATATTGATGAGCCTTTGATAAAGATTGGAGCATTTCACCGTAATTACACACTGAAGAGCGCTCATCATTTCTCTTTTGACCCACAGGTTGAGGATTTGGTTGCATGTCTGTGTGGGTTGGCTCCTGGTTTCCATACTTTATGGGATGGGTTTTTTCCATCTGCTGTTGATGGGGTTAGTTACTGTAAGTTAGCAGGAGGCTACTTGCAGGGTCAACATATCCATGATGGTTTTGTTGAGGATGGATATGTGGGTTATGGTACAACTATTTTTGGGAGTACTTGTCCCTCTTGGACAAATGGACTTCATACACAAAGCGGATTGGTAGGGTGTGCAGGGAGTTCTGGTCTATCAGATGGTATTAGATATCCATTCTTCCTTGTTATGGATGGATGTGAGTTTCGTCTCTATCGAGATCCAGGGGGAGGCAGGATTAGCACTGCGGATTGTGTGGGTCACTATGGTTGGCATGGTGACAGTGTGATTAGGACAGCTTCGTGGATGGAGTTGTCATCACAAAAGTTTGCAAGTGATGCCTGAGACATTATACTTACTTATCCTTGGGATCCAGGTGGATCGATATGTGCCTTGTTTCAACGATTGCTTGAGGACAAGCAATCTCGGGGAGGGAGGACTGTAATGTCCCCAATTTAGCAGGTTCCAGGAATATGCAGAGGTTAGCTCATTATCGTGAGCTTCGTGAGCTAACACCTTGATTTGAGGGTCTTAGTTAGCCGACTTACTATTTTTAGTAAGTCAGTGATGGCGGTTTCCATTTCTGGCAGGCACCTAAGCACAATATTCAGTTGGTGACGATAGTGGCACTTTCAGTGGTATATATTGAGTTTAAGTTTATAAATTGCTTTTGGGCGCCTAGTGGGGGTATTAATCATTAATCCACATGGAATATAATCCTAAGCCTTAAAAGCAATGCTTTTAAGTGAAAGGTGTGTTGAAGAAGCCTTTTAAGTGAAACGTGTCTTCATGAAACTTTTAGCTTTGGAGTTATTTATTATTAATTCAAAGTTATTAAATGAAGGCTTCTAATTGAAAAGTGTATTGATGAAGGCTCTTTAGTGAAAAGTGTGTGACAAAAGCTATTTTCTTTTGGTGTCTTGAAGAAGATATCTTTTATTATTATAAAAACAATGCTTGTGCAAAAAATGAGAGGATTCCATTGTGCATTTGTTATCTTATGAATTTGTGATGAATATTGAAGCCAAGGGTTTCAGCATTTGAAGGCTGGAAGAATTGAGAATTCTTCAAGTGTTTTGCACTCTGAACTGGTGAAACTTTCTAGTGATATTGTGCCTGGAGGTGGCCTCATTCAAAGCCATCCATTGTTACCAATTGAAGACGTTTTCAGAAGGGGTTTCTGATAATACTAAAGGATCATATTTGTCACTAGTATACAAGGAAAAAGTTTTTGGACTGTTGGTTTATATGATCACCGAGTGACAGCATTCAGTCAGACACAATGATCACCGAAATCAGTGAACACCGAAATCAGACTATCATTGACAGATAGTTTACAGAGTAAACCGAGAGCATAGTTTACAGAGTAAACCGAGAGCATAGTTTACAGAGTAAACCGAGGGATAGTTCACAGACATCACCGAGCATAGACTACAGAGCATACCGAGCACCAGTCTATCGAGAGAGTTTTATTTCCGAGAAAACTAGATCTGAGATACACGTCAGATAAAGCACTTCAATTTTATAATTAGCTTTATGCTTAGCTGTAAAACCATTTCTTGAGGAACAAGTAAAGCATATGTAATAGTTTTAATCAGTTTAACCGATTGTAAACATGCAAACTAGGAGATCAAGGTCAAGTTGTAAACCTTTGATCATAGAGTTTTTATTGTAAAGTGTGAAACCTAATTAGGTCAATACATTGTATAAATAGATGTAGTAATCAATCAGACAATGACGATTGTAGCCGCAACAAACATCTATGGATCAGACCGAGAGTTTCATGCAGGACACAAAAGGAAGAATTCAGTTATGAAGAACTAAGATTCAAGGCTACCGAGCAGAACAGAGGTATTAATCAATCACTATAGGTCATACATATATCTTGTGAACTTAAAGGATCTGTATTCAGCAATTCAAGATTGCATACCATCAGGTCAACAAGTATTTTTGATTACTCTCTAACAATTGTAGCAAATAGAAGAAATCCCTTAAGAAGGTGGACTTAATAGTCTTATTGTAAATCTCTTAACCGAGTGCAAACTTAAGAGCGTTGTTAAAATCTCTTAACTGAGTAGACTTAACCAGTCTAAAATGTTACTCCTAATAGGGTAAGATCATCAAAAGTGATCACACTTGTAGCCTTAACCGACACCTTCCATTCTGCAGATAGTGAAGCTTTGTGGGTTTCATCCCCACCGCAGTTTTTACCTTCTAACAGGGGTTTTCTACGTTACCAATTCTTGTGTCATGTGTAACTACTTTTCATGAATGTTTCTATGAATGTTTACATGCAATTACATTTATGTTTTGATATTACATGCATAAGGTAGAAAAGCAATATGGTCGGTAATGCAAAGAAAGATTACTAAGGGTTAAGTGATAAAAGTTTTAAGGGTACTGATTCACCCCTCCCCTCTCAGTACACACCATTCCATTATTCCAACAGTTTCAGCATTGGGTTACAATTGTTATTGACAAGTTTGGAACTGTTATTGATAGCAGACTGTATAATTTATGGACTGTGTTTTATATCTGGGCCAGTGTTTGAGCAGCTATACTTCATCTGCAAGCAGCGACTATTGTCTATAGGGCTGCATCCAACTTTCTGGGCAGCGATAATCATTATTACGGCTGCTTATTTTTTCAGTCTCCAGGTTTCTCATTGTTTATTAACTTCATTTAATTTGGCACTTAGTACTAGAATTGGCATTCCAAAATAAGGAGTTACAAGGTGGCACAATAACTGTTTGATGAAATGCCTTTGTTTGAGTTAGTCATTTCAGTTTATGTTAAATTTCTAGTATGCATGTCAAGTGTTTGTGGAAATGTCCATTGGCTGTAGATGCACATTTTACACATAAAAATCATATGTATGCATTTAAAAAGGTCAAAGAGATTGCATTTACTTATTAGTTCCTTGCTTGGATTTCTTAATAAACATTTGCAAGCATCTAAACTACATTTGAAACCATTTCAAGCAAGCAAAAGCAATCTGAAAATAAATGGCAGCAAGATAAAGATTTCACATAAAGTGTTTGACAAAATGTCAAACATCTGAAAAGTAAAGCAATTCAGTGTTTGTCAGAGTTAGAACCAACAAGGGTTCTTACAGTGGTATCAGAGCTTGCCTGCAAAGTGTTTGATAAAACGTTAAACATTTGAAAAGTAAAGCAATTTGGTGTTTGTTAGAGTTAGAACCTGCAAGGGTTCTTACAAATTAATGCTGAAAATCTAGACATGACTATTTCCAGCTCATCCACGCAGACACTTGGCACAGTCTCTTGTTGAACTCCATAATGGTTGTATCCCTTTCACACTTGCTGAAGTTCTCCCATTCTGATGCTGACTCTTGAATTTTGTATATGATGTTCAAGAATATGGAAACACTCTCCAAGTCTTCTACTAAGAAGGAATTTGTGCCAAAGAATTCTTCCACTCTGCTCTTCAATCTTTCTGCTGTCATTTCCTCATCAACTAACCTCTTTTCAATCATTGCTTCAACGACATTGAGGACTCCTTCCTGAATATTTCTGATCTTCCTCAGTCGAGTTGATTCTTCATTTGATTTCTCGAACAACTCCAAAAAAATAAGCATCTACAAATTCTAATTAAATTAGAATAAATAAAATAAAGAGAAAACAAAATTATGGCTTCTTACTTTTCCATCAACATAAAATGAAACAAAACTAAAACAAATGTAAAAAAATGGGAATATGAAAGTAAAAAATTAGAAAACAACAAAAAATGTAACTCACCTCTTCAAATTTACCTCTTTAAATTTGCTCCAAAAATGAAAAAATGCACTTCAAATTTGTAGAGGTCTTGTCCAAATCCTTCTTTTTGCTCCTCTAAATTCGTTAATGAAAGCTACTAACTTGCACAAACAATCAACAGTCGCTGTCATAGAGCCAATCGATTTGATGGGCTGCTCTTCAATACCTCAATATGTTTTCTCTAATGCCTCTTTTCCTCTCTTCCTTGTGTTTGTAAATGAAAGAATGCTCTTTTTAGGGTTGAGTGACAATTATAAACCAAAAAAGAGTGAGCTTTTGCATATAAAAATATGGTTTTTTAAATTTTGAGTATGTCTTTGATGCAGTCAAGTCCCAGGCTCGGGACTCAGCGAGTCAACCGAGGCTTGGTTTGACTCGGCCGAGTTTGAGTCATGGGGCTACTAGGCTCAGTTTGGGTGCCTCGCCTCTAGACTCTGTGAGTACTCGAAGAGTCCTGTAACTATGGTTTGCAACACAATAAGAAAATACAAGAGAATAACTCTTGATTATGCTTAATGCACATGAAAAATAACACACTATTAGCAACCAAAATCCAATAGATGTGGGGTGAGTGAAGACCATTACCAAACAAAATTTGAAGATGGGTATCCTTTGAGGTTATTGGGATTTCCACCAACAACCAAATTGTCTTCGTTGAACTTGAAACATCATACATTATGGTAATAATCACGCAAATCATTATATATCTGTAATGGAGACAAACAAGATACATTTTCTCTCATGCAAACAAACCATCTTATATTCTCACCTATCAACAACCATGGAGGCCGTGGCCTCTTCCATTAACTAGGCTCCATTAAGTCATCAATCTTTCAAAGAAGCATTGGTTCCATGACCAAAAAATATCAGCAAAGATGAGCTTTGTGGATTCATGCAATATCATACAAAGGAGACCATTAATAAGCCAAACTTTCCAATCAAAAAGTAAAAGGGTTTCTATCTAAAAATGGAAAGAGCACTAACAACTACTCTTACCCTAGAGGAAATGGAGCAAAGGCTCTATCTTTTGGAGGAAAGAGCTGTAATTTATAGGTTAATGGGGATCGTCCTATGACCTAGAATCATAAGGGCCTATGTTCAAGAAAATTAGTAACCAAAGGAATAATTGAACTATCATGATGCCCAAAGGTTGTTTCATGGAATTCCTTTAACTAAATTTTATCAAGAAATCAGACATCTTTATGAAGCAACAAGATTTGAATTTTAACCTAGTTAAGGATTTCCCAAGAATTGTATTTTTATGGGTTCATCTCCCATTGTTACTAAGTGAATGTTGTCAAAAGGAGTCATTGAAGAAAATAGGTGAAGCAATAGAAGAAAACATTATTTCATTTGAAATAACAAAATCATAGGATTACATGGGATAGTAGACAAGTAGAATGGGAGCAGCCACTAGACTACAAGAATATTCATCTTACATGCAAAATCTATTATGAAAATAGACATTTGCCAAGAATTTATCCTCGTTAAGACATCCAAGAAACATTGTACCCAAAGAAGGGAAATCCAAGTCGAGACCTGTTGGCTTTTGAATTTGTTTCTTTTATAACAACAGATAACAAAGTAGAAAATGAGGAAAATATCTCTTCAAATTTATAGGGTAAGCTCTGTAGTTTAATCTACTATATCTAAAACAGAAAACAAGTTTACTATGGTGTCCACTACAAAACTTGTCCCTTAAGGTTTTGCATAAATCTGAATTATTGAAAAAGAAAACTTGACTATTTATGACCTCAAAGGTTAGAACACAATAGCTGAAAATATTCTCTATCACCAACGAATATATTAGTTTTAACAACTAAACTATAACAAGCATTGAATAACAATGTTAACTAATGATTAAAACAAAGATCGTCGATTAGAATTTCATAATTGCTTTTGATCGATTAAAAACTATAACACTTTTGACACAAGTGATGAAAAAGAGATGAAAGCAAGTAACTATTACGAAGCATTGAAAGTTACTCCAAGAGTTCCAAAGTCAATGCTACAGAAAGTTAACATGAATTTTCTTTAATACATAGCTTTCAAATTGCACGATTTCAATCTAGAATTTTGGCTTGAATGAAAATTCAATAGCATAAACAAAGCTCTAATGGTCATTACATATTATGAAGCTTACACAGGGACGTGTCCCCACCCTTGGAACTCGAGTCTCCATCCCCCATGGCATTTTGGGGACGGCGGGATATTAGGGGATATCCCCCTGTCGTCCCTCGAACTTGCAAAAAAAGGAAAATGCAAGAAATGTTTTGGAAATGGTTGGAGATGCTTGGTCGTCCCACAATCGCTCCCATGCCACTTTACAACCCTAAAATTCCCCCCTAAAGCCCCAAAACATAAAATCATTTCATTTTTTTTTGCTATTTATAATGTCCTCCATCTTGCCATCAGGTTTTCCAGCAAGGTTTAGCTTCTTCAACACAGTTGCAGGGATGAGGAATAGAGATTCAGAGGGGAGATTCGATTCAAAAGTGAACATGTTGATGGAAGAGAGGAAATAAACATCCTTAGCATAGTTGAAAAACTTGGACTCGACAAAACCTTGCCAAGGCTTGAAAAAAAACTCAAGGAAAATTCAGAGAAAACTTAGCGAAAACTCGACAATTTAAAAAATTGCTTAAATTTAATTAGAAATGCTTTTTTTTTTCAAAATTCAATGAGGAGATGCATCTAATGAGGCTGTAAATGAGTAAACAAAAGAAACAAGCCGAGTCTAGATATATTTAAATGCAAATTGGGTACAAAATGCCATCCTCATGTGGAATGTTGATGGTTGGTAGCTTGATAGTCTGAAGCAAAATTAAAATAGCAATTTTTTTTTTGTAAAACTCTAAGTAAATACAACATGAAAATAGTTTACATCTTCCTCTTCCCAACTCTAGTAAAAACTAGGGGAGAGGTAGAATGTCTAGTCCTAGGAATCCATTGTGGATGTGCCTCCTCGCTAGCATAACTAGTTGTGGCTCGACCTCCATCTTGGAAAAAATGGTTTTAAATCTTGTTCATTAGACTCTAAAGCAATTTAGAGTACTTAGGAAATGCCATTATTGAGTTTCAACAAACCTAAATGCAACAAAAAGGAGATATAACAGTGTTCCACTACCCATCGGGGCTCAGAGGACGGGGGGACAAGGGGGAACTCAGTAAAGTGGGTATAAAAACATCAACTTGATTCGACTTGATTTCCCCATCAATTTCTTTTTTTGTTTTTAAATTTGAAAGCGGGGGTTTGGGGGCGGCAGCGCCCAACGGGGTCAAGGATTGACTCTTTCATTATTAATTTGTAACTTTAATGATTGATCTTTTTGTAGTTTTCAATTGTAGGTGTTGGAGCCCTTAGTTAGAGTTCTCTGCTTGGTAGATGGGGATCAAACCCCAATGGGTTATCTTTATGAGGCCATAGATAGGGCCAAGGAGTCTATAAAAAATTACTACAAGGGGGACAACCTCAAATTTGACCCCATATGGGAAATTATTGAGAGGTCGAACAATAAGCTCCACCAACCCATTCATGCAGCAGATACTTCTTCAACCCTCATTTTCTCTTATCGGATTCCTACTCGGATCCCAATGGAGTGGTCATGGAGGGCCTCATTGCAGGCATTCAGAGGATGACACCTGATCTTGAGGTGAGAGACCTCCTTGTGTTCGAATTGGAAATTTGCCAAAATCCAAGTGGTAAGCTATTCTCTTCAGAGTTGGCCAAGAGAGGAAGAGCCACTTAAACCCCCGACATAATATTTGGAATTTTGGAGTCTTTCACATGCATGATAAGTAGATTAAAATTAAAAAATCTTTTCACCTTGCTTTCTAACTCTTCAATATTTTATTTTGCAGATACTTGGTAGCAAAATTGGAGTGGAAATATCCCAAATCTGTGAAAATTTGCCCTCCGAGTCTTGTTGTAGTTCATCCAGTTGTGAGCACAATTGGAGCTTGTTCAAGGCCATCCACACGAAGAAAAGGAACAAGTTAGCTCAAAAACGCCTTAATGACCATGTCTTTGTGCAATATGACCTTCAGTTGCGCACAAGGTAGAGGAAACACCAACTGGTCCCACTTGATTTGGATGAAGCAATTTTTTAAGTTGCTGAGTTTTTGCCGAGTTTTATCCAAATTTTTGCCTAGTTTTTTTTTTCGAGCCTTGGCGAGTTTTTCAACTACGGTCATAGCTTAGGATTCAAGTAGGTTTCTCTCCTCATGCTCCAAAAGGCATAATTTGTCCCATCAAAGAATGGTGCCTTGTTTGATGAGAATCCGTATCCTTGCCCAACCATCAACGCTCTTTGAGATCTACCTTCAAGTGGATAGGCTATATATGAACTCTAATACCAATTGAATAAGACACGACTATACTAAGAGGAGGGCATGAATTAGTATAATAATGAACTTTTACTTTTCAAAAATTAATTAATCACAGTAGCAATATTTAAAAGTTAATCAACCACAAATGCAAGATCAAGCAAGTAGAAACACAAGAACACACAATTTATGTGGAAATTCTTGTGGGAGAAACCATAGAAAAGTATTCCTTTTGTATTAGAAACTTCTATGTTGCCAAATTCTTCCCTGGCAACCCCAAAGTTTGGTCTGGTTCTTGCAAAAGTCTGGTCCTTATCATATTCTTGCAAAAGTCTGCCGAAATTTTGTCACACAAACCTGACACGAATTTTGCTGTTTTTACGACGAAATTGCAAATCTGCGGCAGGACCCGAGCTGAATTTGGCAAGAAAAAATGATTTATCTAACTTAATTTTTTTTTTTGGTCTATTTAAGTCAATTCAACCCTCCAATTCTAAAATAGACCACTAAAAAGGCCAAAAAGGTAAAACGTGTCATTTGGACTAAAACATTAATATGTATGGTGGTGTATTTTGCTATGTTGCTTTACTATTAGCATAGTGGTGTATGAACTTATTTGCTGCTGCATATATATATATATATATATATATATATATATAAAGAACATATGTTTTTGTACGTACCAACCCAAAACGAATTTGAACCCACCCCCAAAAAAATTTGAACGAATTTCAAACCCGAATCTTGAACTCGAATCCGAATCCGAATCCGAACCGGTAACTTAGAGAAACTTATTACAATCTTTGTAGTCACAAAACTATGGGAGACACCAATCCCCTTCGGATGATTTGTAGGCACCAACCCATTAGAGATACTAATCTCCACAACTGAGCATCAACTCAGCAAGAGACACCAATGTCTCTAAAAACAAGGCACAAACCTCCAAATGAATAGAGTGATAAGTGCTTGATCTTCTTGAATCAGATATGATCCTCCACAAACCTGCTCAAAAAGCTTCTTAAAATATTCTTGTAATCTTTGTTATTTTCGTCTCATAGATTTGCAATAATTCGTCAAATTCTGCTCTTAGGTCTCTAATAATTCACCTTCAATTGTTTGCTTAGTCTGATTTAATTCACTTTCAATTCTGCTCTAGCATTCACCTTAGATCTACTTGTAAGGTTGGCTCTAGATCTTCTATAAATAGGAATAATCTTCAACCAATTTCTAGATAAAATAAGCTCACAATGATCTCTTATTTATACCAACAAATGCATCTCTTCACCAACCAATGCACTTCTTTCTTGGTTGGCCAAGGCAGGAAAAAATCTTTTTAGTTAAGCTAGAATCCTTCCCTGTAAATGGGTGCTCAAACCAAAGAAGGGTCGGCCACTTCTGAAAAACATTTATTTGAAATTTCAGTTGAAAGAAGGGACACACAAATATCAAGGGTCGGTCCACACAATAAATGTGAATCCATTTATTTAAGGAACTTTTTAAAACTCTAAATTGGGTGCCAAAGTAGAGGGGTAGGCCCAAAATAAATAATTTGATTTCCTATGTTTTAGTTAATGTTGCTGAGCGTAAAACTTCTGCATTGACCCTCTTTAAGTAGCAACATGATGTCCTTAGATTTTTCCTTTGACATCAATGGCAATACTCCAACAAGTAGGAAAACCAACTTTAATACCACTGTAATGTCCCATGCTAAATTTAGGGAAATAATTTTAACAGACTTGAATTTTTAAAAATTGGAACCCTATTTTTTATCAATTTTTACCTACAACGTTACCAACTTGTAAACATGTAAAACTAGACTTAGAAGAGCCTAGACTATATTGACATTTATAAACCAAATCAATATCCTATTATTACACTTTGAACTTCATTATTGGGTTCTAAAAGGGAAAACCCTAATATGTTCTACTTGAATCTAGCAAACCCACAAAATTATCATTTCATTCTTGCATTTACATAGATAACTCATACCAAGAGTTAGACCCATAATGGAAGATAAATTTAATTTTGTATTGATATTAAACAGGTAAACAATGCTTTACAAAATGCTACTACCACACCAACAAGGGACTAAAATATGATAGTTAAAATAGTAACAAACCCACAGTTGTACAAATGGAACGATAAACCAAGGATACAATGCTTATACATAATCCAAGTTATAGACCATGCATTATATTAAACGGGATTGTAAAATGTTATAGTACTCTGCTATAGCAATTATGGTATATTGAAACACAAATTCTTACATATAGGACAATTATAAGTGTACTACAAACTCAATATCATTGATATCAGCCACCATTAAAGCTCAAGCACAACCTTTGGATGAGAATTGCTCCTTCGGCTAATAGGTTTTTGTCTTTTGACCTCCCGTGAATCACAAATGCTTACAACTATGACAATTATAAATACCAAAATCAGCTACCATCTAAGCTCGAACGCAACCTTTGGGTGCAAATTGCTCCTTCAACCATTAGGGTTATTGTTCTTAGATCTATGTGCTTGAATGCTAGGGTTTAGAGCAACTTAAAGCTAGGGCTTTGAATATTTTTCATTATGATCTTCTATCTTTACTTTGATTCCTTAATACACAGGAATTTCGAAACATGAATTAAATGCCAACATCTCTTGATCGATAAACTATGGAAATCACCCATATCAGTGCCTTTTTCCTTTGAATTGTGCCCAAAATCTATCCATCCACATTAAAAGGTATGGGGCGATATGGAGGAAGATACTTGAAACCTGCAACAACTCCTAGAATTAATGATGTGAAGATCTACGGTTACAAACCCTAACTACCACATTAATGGTGGCTATGGCAGAATACGTAGTTCCATGGTGGTAAATACATGTGGAGCCACATCCTCCAAGTAAAAATATTGTTGGTGATACGATATAACAACTAGAGCCATGTGTCAAGAATAAGCATTATGGCACACTGATGTTTCAAATGATAGGTGGGATGAATAGTGAGAAATGGTAGGAGTGGTTGGAGTCGGACATTGGGGATACCCTGTGACTCATACTACAAGTTAGGGATTAGGTTCTAGAAGGGAAGCATGCTAGTGAGAGGAAGTTTGATTCTTTAAAAAAGGCTTGAGAAGGAGCAAGGTTTGGGGGAGAGATATGATGGGATAGAAAAGTTTGTTATCTCGATAGGAGAAAGGCAAGATGGGGGATGTGTTGTGAGGTTTTCACACCATCGCCCCATTGCAAATGTGGACTCCCCTCTTTTGGTTCGTAGTTGTTAGGTTTTGGTAGTTGAGGTGATAGTTTAGAGCTAAAAAGGTTAAGGAGCGGTTAAGTGATCAGGTTGTCGAGTTGCAAGTGCAAATTGGAGTGTCAAGATTAAAGTTGCATTGGGTCAAGTTGCAATGGTTTGAGATAAAATTCCTAAGTGCATTAATATTTTGACTTGTCAAATAGTCCAAAATATACTATAAGGACATATTTTGTGCATAAGGGCTTTAAAATCCTTATAAATTTGATTTTCCTTCCTTACAATATGCAAAATCCTTATGAAAATCAAATTTTCCTTATAAAAATGCACTTTGTCCTGATGGAAATAGAGTTTCCATTGCAAAAATGCACTTTGTCCCGATAGAAATAGAATTTCCACTCCAAAATTGCACTTAGTACCGATGGAAATAGAATTTCCGCTCCAAGAAAGCACAAAATCCTTATGGAAATGAAATTTCCACTTGAAAAATCATGAAAGCCCGTATAGGGTTGTTTTTCCACTCATGAGGAGATATTTGCGATAAAAAACTAAGTGTTGGACCAATTTGTCCAGATGAGGGTCGATTTTCCCACTAGACTTTATACTTAGAAAATTTTAAGGGAATTACCAAGTCGTTATGGACATGGATTTTCCCCTTTGTCCTGATGAAGATGATTTTTCCACTATCTAACACTTGAATATTTTTGAGCTCCAAAGTCAGGAAAATCCCGATGGAAGAAGAATTTCCCTTTGTCCAAAAGAGGCGTGTTTCAGAGTTTGTCTTCAGAAATCAGAATTCCATGTTATAATGTGAAATAGTTTGTTTCTCATGTTGGGCTCATAGGATGTTTTCATGCTCATGTTGGAACCTTTGGCCATTAATTGAAGAGCATTTGTCATGGTGTTAAGACTGATTTAAGGGCATTTTCAGACTGACTATAAGCAGCCCTCAGAAAATCAGATTTTATACTTATATGACAAAGTTTGATATCTCCATTTTGAGGATAATTTTTTGGTCATCTAAAAAGTATGGTTTGCAAGATCTTGAAGTCTGATTTTACCTACTTTGTAGACTTAGTCTATAGACTAAGTCCTTAGACTTAGTTTTCAGACTGTCTTCAGAATTTTGTTAAACTTTATGACTTCAAAGCTTCTGGTTTTCTTTGTAAAATTGAGGCAATTGAGGGTTAATTTGTTCATTATTGTATTGTCCTTAATTCCAAGTTTCATTTGCAGCCAGGGCTATAAAATTTTCTAAGTCTTGGAATTAAGTTTAAGGACAAAATTGAAGGTTAGAGATGTCTGAAATCTGTCCCTTTGTTTAATCCACTATGCTATATTGACTTCGAGCTTTGAAAAGGATATGACAGAGAACAAAGGGATAGCAGCAAGGAAGGTGCTGATAAAGAAGTTATCAAGGGGTTTCTATCCTGAGTCCCTGATATCCTCCAAGTAGAAGAAGGTTGCGGATACTAACATGGAACACCTGGACCTGAGGAGAATGAAGCGAAGGATGTTTGGAACAAAGGACCATTTACCTTCCCCCATCACAGTTAGCATTATGAAAAGTTGCATTTACCATGCAATTGGATTCCCATCAGCTATTTAGTGCAACAAGTTTTGGTGGAGTGTGCAAGGCATTATGATTCAGAATCTAGGACTATTAAATTTAATGGAAGGGTGTTGGTATTCCAAGGAGAAGAGGCAGTGAGAGAGACCTTTGGGATCCCATATTACTCGAGGATGCAGATAAGGACTAAGGAAGAGGCACAAACATTGTTTGAGAAGAGACCTGAAGCTTGGATGGAAATCATCAATAAGAGTTGGATTAGCGAACCTAGGAAGCATCATTCTAAGTTACCCAAGAAGCTTGTTAGTGTTGATTTCAAGGATGAATACAATATATGTTTTTATGCTAAATAGGGTCATGTGAACACCCCAAGAAGCTATGTTCGAAACTTGGATGTTCTACTTCGTAGAAAAAGCGTCAATAGGAACTATGATGTTTAATTGGGCCAAGATGATCAGTGATAACTAAAACACCAAATTGAGGAACTTGGGAAAAACGACGACATTCTATATGAGTTCCTATGTTATCTATCTGTTGGCAAGAACCATCAAGTATCCAGGTCTTATATGCAAGGGTATGGTAGGGAATGACAAAGGACAATTCAAGGTGTATGATTGCTATCCTAAACTCCAGCTTCATGAAAGGACAAGTTATAGAAGAGTTAATGACACTTTTTCCATGAACATCACACGATTGTTGCTGGGTGGATTGCATAGGAGATTATCCAAGGAGACGATGACATTGATTGAGAAATATGGATATTGATACATACAATTCCCTACATTCACTTATCTAAGGATCTAGGAATCTCTCTCAGAACCTGTTGTCGTTAATTTCGTTTAGTGAAATTAACAATAACCCCACAAAACAATTTATCAAAATTTTGATTAATTAATCATGGAAAAACTCTAAGTATGTTTTTGTAAACGTTTTCGAAAATATCATAGATTTTGATTATTTATTTTTGTTAGTGTTTTCTTTTAAAAGTCTTTTTGTCGTTTATTGTTATTCATTTACATTTCTTTTATTTTTTATTTAATTGTTATAAAGCTTAAATTGAGTTGTTTAATGTTTCCTTTAGGAGTTAGAGTTTATTGCTAAGTTCATGGTCGTTTTGTAGGGTCACATGTAATATATTGTCAATATATTATTATAAATCTCGAAATTCAATTGGTCGAACCTTTTAAAGGTTACTACATATTATTTAAAATACATTGTATTTATAATATGAGTTAAAAACCATGACTTTGTTTTTTAAGTCGAACCTTATTACATCAATTGCACTTTATATTACATGGCATGCAACACAAATTCAAATCCCTGCGCCACTCTATTCTGGTGCCTTTGACAATGTCATGCCAGCCAAAGTGGTTGATGCATTGGGTTTGATTTTGACCAAAACTTTTTGAAATTACTATTCCATGGAGAATAAGCAAATGCCTCTTAGGGGGCAAATTAAGGATGCACAATTTGAATTTGCATCCATCCTAGAGAAAAAGATTAAGATGACTGTCTTGGTCGCAAATGTCCTTGCTTCTTACGATATGTTACTTGGGCGTAACTTCTGTAGAGATGTAGGCGACAAACTCAACATGGACATTTTCGAAGCAAGGATACCCATACAGGGTGTTATGCAGAAGCTGCTTCCTGAGAGGGAGACCAAGTATACGGTGGTAAAGTCCGATGAACCTCATGCTCAAATTTGTTTGAGTCAGCAGGAATGAGAAATTATTACCTTCATGTTGACAAAATTTCAGAGTTTGCACAAAACTAGATTGATGGATAAGAAGGTTCTTCCCATCTCTTTGATACTGACATATTTGCAGATGCAAGTGAAGATCAAGAGACCGAGCTTAGTTCTAATGAGTCTTTCATCATGGTCAAAGAAGCTGAATCTTCGACCATGGTTGAAAAGCTACAAGTCCTACCCAAAGTTCTACAAAAGCAAGTACTGGTAACTCCAATTACGTTTGAACATTGGAGTTTGTAATGGCCCCTTTTTGCTAATTATGAGACACCACAAGATTTCTACAATTCTGATTCGAACAATTGATTTATTGATCCAAATTGCAACTTATAATGAAGTGAATAATGCAATTGATTCAATTGTATGATTATACACAATGCATACACAAGTTATAATGCAAATGAATGATAATATCAAATGTAGATTACTGGTAATTCCAAATGCAAATGCTGACAGTGATGAAAGTTATGTATAATTCCAAATGCATACGCTTCAAGAAGGCTGTGTACAAATAATATAAGTGTTGTGTTTGATATAACAATGTGAATTGTGCTTTACAACCTGAATGGTTGTCTCTGATGTATAATGTGTTGCTCACGCCGCATATACAGGCTAGAGGGATATCTCAACTGCAGGGATATCGACTGTATCTGATATTCCTTTATTTATATGCTCTGATTCTCTGATGAGGGAAGCCATCTCTGATCTGACTTAAGGATTTATGCTTCTAAGGATGTAAGAACCCTGTAGGTTCTAACTTCCTTTCTAGCTCTGAGTCTTGTATGTTCTTGGAAATTTTGTGTCTTTTGCAATTTTATAACTCTTTGGTTTTTTCAAATTTAAGGAATTGAAATTAAAATGCTTGAAATTCAATTGCAAAAGTCTACTTTGCACTTACAACTTAATTCACTAAACCTTTCCATATTCTTCACCAATGGAATATATAAAGATAATAACAAACATGAAAAATTTATTTTAAACTATATATAAGAACTTGGTAATGATTTTGTATGCATGAGAAGCATTCCAGATTTAACCGCAACCCTATGGATTGCACACAATTTTCTTCTAAGGTTTGGAATACCCGAAGGAAGGCACTGCAACAACAAACGTGCCTCTTAGAGGGTAAACACTGACCCCTGTAACTGAATGCAGCCCTTGAAAATGGCCATTGCTGCCCAGAAATTTGTAACGCAGCCTTATGATCAATAGCTGCTGTCAATAGGTGAATCGCAACTGCCAGAACCTCCAGACACTAACATTTAGAAGCAACGATTTTGCACAAAAATTCCCTCTGAACTCTGCTATTTATTCCTGAGATTAAACACTGAGCCTTTCTCCCAATTCGATCATCAAATCAGACACATACATAATCTCTGAATGAGATTATTGTTAGCACAATTCATTGGCTCAACACACCAATTCAAAGTGCACAGATCTATATAGAATCCACAATTCTATTAGATGAAATTGATCAGCAAACCCTTGGCTAATCACACACAATTCATCAAAATATCAAATGCACTAATGTATGATAATGTTCGATTTCCCTTCCAGCTTTTATATACTCTCCCAAATGCAAATCAAACCCCAGTCTTCATCATCACACAAACAACTTGGAGCTTCAGCAGTACACCTCGCATGACTTGAATTCATATTGGCTTTTTGAAACATGGTTTGAAATATAATATTTTATTACATTGCCCTCCAACTTGGCCTCAAACAAATGTACAATATAATGTCTTCATTAAAGATTTTGTCCCCCACTATTAATAACTTTGTATTATAGCATAAACCATTAATTATTAATAAAGTATTTTTATTAATAACCAATACCTTGACTGGGGCCAATTACTTATCACCATCCAACAACGGATGCATTCCGAAATACCAAGTCTAGGTGCACTGCTAAAAATAGCGATATGGGCAATAATGACTTACTAAAAATAGTAAGACTCTGAATGAAAATCTTGCAGACGTCCCCACAACTCTATACTTATACTAACTGCTCAGGTGCCCTGCTAAATGTAGAAAGCGTGACTATCCCGAAAAAGACACTTACTATAAATAGTAAGTGTGTCAATCTGACTCAAACAAAGAGCAATCCCAAGCATCACTAACCTCCGGAGTGGGAACTGACCTCTGACTTTGCCAACTGGAGCCGTCTAACCCTCTGATTAGCCTACAAGGGAAACAATAATAGGCTAATCCCGCAAACTTTGATGCTCATGAAAATGGGGACGTTACAGTCCGCCCTCCCTGAAATTGCTTGTCCCCAATAAATCTCCACTGCAAAGAAATTCCACTGAACTGGAAATCCAAAGGAAGACTGAGAAATATACCACACTGAAACACAATGACAACACCAGTATAATCACAACTGCACAGAAATGAACAACCCATATGCTAAATCTCTGCGCACCGAAACGGTGCATCTAAAACAAATCATGTACATGAAGATCAAAGGTGAAACTGCCTGTAACCCACACCATGTACACACTGCAATACTCCCCAACAAGCTCGGACCGGAATTCCGATGCACGCTTAGGACCCCACAACATACAGAAGAATGTCCAACCAAATATATCGGGATCCCAAATCCAAAATAGAAGCCTGCCAAGGAGATCACTCCCAGACTTCTGCTGCTCAACATTGATCCCAACTTCACCATACTAGAAGTGGTGAAGCAATCCTACAGGATCCATCCAACTTGGAGTACTAACCCTATCACCACCTGGATCCCAGTATAAATGAAACTCACATCCATCCATTATAAGGAGGTGAGAATATCCAGAAGCATCTGCTACACTGGAACCCATGCTACACTCTGTCAGCTCCCCATGAATGTGAAATCCAACCAAGCCATCATGCCCACTGACTCTATAATCACCTTGTAACCATGTTCCGTAAGAAATCCCTGTGGTCTAGAAGTAGAAAACCCTGTTGGATACATAATAGCATGATGGATAACTTATTGCTGTCCCTGTGGGTAATTTCCCTCTAACAATTGAGTTGGGTACTTGCAACCACTAATTCCATCTTTTGAAGATGGTGAATATCCATCCCACAGTGGATGGTATGATCCCGAAGCCAAACCACACTGACGCGTCATCAAGTCCTTCACCTATGGATCAAAAGAAAAATGATGAGCACTCTTCACTGTGTAGTTACGATAAAAGGCTCAAATCTTAGTCAAAGGCTCATCACTGACAACTCTAAAATCAGAAGATAGCTCCAAACTCTAACCCTGAATTGCTAATTGGGTAGATGCCCTGCCAAGTCTCGCCACATACCCAATAGCATACTCTCTTTCATGAAACAAGTGAAGGTATTCTAATTTAAATGCCTCCAAAACACTCTAGATGAACCTCAAATCGCGAATATGAGTATCGGTCCTAACCCCATAGCGTCTCTCCTCAAATTCAGCTCCAAAGAAGGTACTCAACATACTTATGCCTGCAGTCAAAGCAAGATAAGGTTGAATCAACCTTCTCTCCAGTAACCTTCAAATGATCCTTCCAACCCTGTGGTTCAACAAACTCTCGGTCATAATCAACTGCATGGGATGGTGTAACTGATTTGCTTCCAGGAGAAGGAAACAAATCAACATGAGATCCAAACTCCCAACCAAATGACACCCTGTGAATCTCCTGTGAAGATGACGGAGTAACTTCCTGAACTAACACAACTCTTTGGAGAATCCACCATTGCCACATAAGAGCTATCAACAATTTATCCCGCATCATCTGACAACATACTGACCTCGGAAGAGCTTGATACAGCAAGAGATTCTCTACTACTCTCAACAAAGTACTCATCCCATCTGAAACTATTGCACCAATATCAATGATGGATGTAATCATGTAGCCATATCCTCTCTACAACCTGTGGATATCAAGTCATCACCAACTGCCACTATAGGAATCTGAACGGAATCTGTAGCTGGTGAAGACTGTACTCGTCTCAACTCCAAGGTAACCTCATCTAACCGTGACTGCGACTCCTGAAGAGCTAGCTGGGTGCTCTCCAAAAACTTTCTAGTTGCCTCAAGCTCATGAGTGAGCTCATCTACCTCCTCTTCCTTTCCCATCAATGCATTGTAACAAGTGCAACCCCACTCGAAAGGTAGTCCCTGTCAGCTAATAACTGCAAGTAATTATGTTTCATTATCCTGACAACTTCTCGAAGTGAATGGATCTCTACAAGGGAAAGGCCACTATCACCGTGCTCATCCAACATAGGAGTACCCCAACCACATATGGCTAACATCTGATGAGCAACATCATAATGCTCAATGAATGTGGCAATCTAATTGTCACTCACCTTCAGTTGCCTGATCAAATGATGTCTCTGAACTCCCTGACTCCCATGTAAGCTCTTTGACCCACAATCCGTACTGTGATATGAAGCTGTAGTAGCATCGCTCACCTCATGACAAATAGCATCGTGTGTGCTATCATCTCCGCATTCATCAACAACCAAGGTACCTCGACGAATGCCTCATCTGATAAAGTGGAAGCTGCTGCTATATCAGTCTCCTCGCACACTCCCACTTCCCATGTAACTACAAGTCCCTCCAAGTCACGATCCTGGGACCTGTTACCAACCATTGAATTCTCTGAATCATTTTCTAAAGTCTGATATGAAAAATCAGACTCGTTGATGCATGAGTCATCCTCATAAATAACATCAATTGTACCCAAATCACGAGTACCAACATCATCCACTTGTAAATTCTCTACTAACTCATGCTGATGCAAACACCACTCATTGCTGTCATGAAAATCAGAATCATTATAGCCCATATTTTCCATGCAATCCTCATAAATGACACTCCCATCATGCGAGTCAAGATTCAAGGTGACACCCCCAACATCGTTTGCACCTGTCCTGGGATCAATACTATCATTTGGCTCAAACAAGGATCTGCTGTCATAAAATTCAGTTCCTTTATTATTGTTATCTTCATTGCTACCAATTGATGTAGGGCTTCCATTAAGGGTGGATGTCATGTCATTAGCTTTCTCATGATCACAAGCTCTTATTTCATGAGAATGATGGGACTTAATGCGACTGTTCTCAAACAAATCAGAAATGACTTCATGCCTTTGTGAAGTGTCTCCTTCATCTTGCATATAAGAAATACTAGTGGCTGCTCTACTAAATAAAGGCTAAACTTCCACATCCACCTTCTCTCCCATTGTTTCTTTTGCATGGATAAAATCGTTCAAATTAGAGCTTGTTTTTTCCTTCTTCTCAAACAAGGGATGCAGAATCTCGGGATGTTGTAGAAGACCTAATAAATTTCTATTGTAATCCTGAAAAAAAGTTTTATTGTAATCCCGCAAGGTATGCATGAGCTTGGGCATAAGAACCTGTATGGATTTTGTTGACCTTGTTTACCCATGTTTTACACAACACCTCTTTCAGAATGCAACAAACCTCCCCCACAGGATGGCAGCAAACCGCTCTGATACCACTGTTAGAACCCTACAGGTTCTAACTTCCTTTCTAGCTTTGAGTCTTGTATGTTCTTGGAAATTTTGTGTCTTTTGCAATTTTATAACTTTTTGGTTTTTTCAAATATAAGGAATTGAAATACAATGCTTGAAATTCAATTGCAATAGTCTACTTTGCACTTACAACTTAATTCACTAAACCTTTCCCTATTTTTCACCAATGGAATATACAAAGATAATAACAAACACGAAGAATTTATTTTAAACTATATATAAGAACCTAGTATTGATTTTGTATGCATGAGAAGCATTCCAGATTTAACCGTGGCCCTATGGATTGCACCCAATTTGCTTCTGAGGTTTGGAATACCCAAAGGAAGGCACTACAACAACAAATGTGCCTCTTAGAAGGCAAATGCTGACCCCTGTAACTGAATGCAGCCCTTGAAAATGGCTTTTGCTGCCCAGAAATTTGTAACCCAGCCTTATGATCAATAGATGCTGTCAATAGGTGAATCACAGCTGCCATAACGTCCAGACGCTGACATTTAGAAGCAGCGATTTTGCACAAAAATTCCCTCTAAACTCTGCTATTTATTCCTGAGATTAAACATTGAGCCTTTCTCCCAATTCGATCATCAAATTAGACAGATACATAATCTCTGCATGAGATTATTGTTAGCACAATTCATTGGCTCAACACACCAATTCAAAGTGCACAGATCTGTATAGAATTCACAATTCTATCAGATGAAATTGATCAGCAAACCCTTGGCTAATCACACACAATTCATCAAAATATCAAATGCACTAATGCATGATAATCTTTGATTTCCCTTCCAGCTTTTATATACTCTCCCAAATGCAAATCAAATTCCAATCTTCATCATCACACAAACAACCTGGAGCTTCAGCAGTACACCTCGCATGACTTGAATTCATATTGGCTTTTTGAAACATACTTTGAAATATAATATTTTATTACATTTCCCTCCAACTTGGCCTCAAACAAATATAAAATATAATGTCTTCATTAAAGACTTTGTCCCCCTCTATATTAATATCTTTGTATTATAGTATAAACCATTAATTATTAATAAAGTATTTTTATTAATAACCAATACCTTGACTAGGGCCAATTACTTATCACATTCCAACAATTGATGCATTCCGAAATACCAATTCTAGGTGCACTGCTAAAAATAGCGACATGGGCAATAATGACTTACTAAAAATAGTAAGACTCTGAATGAAAACTCTGCAGATGTCCCCACAACTCTATACTGATCCCAAGCATCGCTGACCTCCAGAGTGGGAATTGACCTCTGACTCCGCCAACTGGAGCCCTCTAATCCTCTGATTAGCCTACAAGGGACACAATAATAGGCTAATCCCATAAACTCTGATGCTTATGAAAATGGGGACATTACAAAGGATGCTGTCTCTGATATGGAATATGAATTGCTTGCACTGTTGGTTGCTATGGCAACCTGGCCTGCTCTTATCGAGCGCTCAACAAGGGAAATAAGTATGTTTATTAAATCATATATTCTATATTCTTGCAATGATACAATATCCATATATATATTCATCATCGGCCAAGTGAAGAGGCACGATGGAATAGTCACCTCTCAATGAAGAGTCACTACTTATCGTGCCAGAATAATCATCAACAATTAATGATAATTTAGCATCTCTTGCCTTAATCGATATTGTTTGCTATTATTGTTTTCCTCCTTTTAGTTGATGTAGGTTTGTTTAACGATTATTTTCTTTATCCGATGTCTTAGTTCGTTGTCATGATCAATAATTGCCTTCGACGATATTGTAGTCTAAAGTGACTCTTTAAACAAGTCGCCCTTCACTTATCTGTGCGATATAGTAATATATTATCTGTCACGTGTTGATGACTAATCACATAATCTCACTAATCGATGCCTTCTTCATAGTTATTATTAAATCGATGCTGTTACTTTGTTATCGTTTTGTCTAATATGGTTGACATATACAATTGTATGAGTCCTCCAATCATTAATTGGAATTGATAGTATGGATGTTCTCGTGCTTATCTTAATCATTGAATCCATCTGCTGGATAATGATGGATTGACTAATCCTGGCTTAGTAAGATTTGTGACTTCGTTGGTATTCTTCATGCCCACTAATAACTTAAATAACATCGCAACATTGACTGTCAATGATATACGTATTCCTTTGCTTGTTGGTACCATCATTTATAAGCATAGTATATATTACTCCTCGAATCGCTGTTTATATTCTTTATATTGAAGTTGCTCTTTCCATTACCATTCATGCTCATTTAATAAGTTTCAATCTTCAATTAAAACTTATTAAATCTTTTAATCGATATGAAAACCTGAATTTTAGGACATGACAAAGTTTGGTGGTAGTTGCGCAACTCTGGGGTTCTGTGCAGGATAGTCTTGATATCTCCAAAAGGTGAATTGTTGGGTTTTGAAATGGCGCACAAAAAGGGAATCAAAATTTTACATGCCCAAGGTGAAGTCGAATTGGTGGTGTCAAATTCAAAATCAGTACCAAACAAGGAACGAGAGACTGAAATAGTACTGCAATTTGGTGTGGGATTGCATTGAGCCATTTGATGCTTTCAACATCTCTGTAGTTCCAAGAGAGTACAACGACAGAGCTAACTCTCTTGTCGGATCAACAACTTTGTTGATTCCTCACAAGAATTTTTTTGATAGTCTGTACCAGATTGAGTTGATCTTCAAGACAAGTGTTCCAGACAATTCAGACCACTGGAAAGTCTTCAATGATGACAAGCAAATCATCAATTTTCTTGAAACAAAAGAGAATTTTGATGAGCTCTACTTTGAGGGCAGCGAGTCATCATCTAGAGAGTCAATCCCAGATATTGATCCAGAAACTGGAGAAGAATTCATTTAGTTGAAAGGAAATAAAATTCCCAAAGGCCTAGTTTCTCTTGAGAAGCTGTTCGACAAGCATGACATGTACGTCAAGGAGCAACAACAATCTAGAACTAGCTCTACCATGGAATATGAGAAATACAATCTTGGATCAGAGGTTGATTTGAAAATGGTAAACATTGGAAAGTGCTGCACTCCGGAGGAAAGGGAGTAGTTCATTTCTTTGTTGCGTCAATACATGTATATCTTGGTGTATTCATACGATGACCTCAAATATTTTTGCCCAAAGGCAGTACTACATGAAATTCCTCTCAAGCTTGGTGTTGTTCCATTCTGACAGATTCAGAGGCAATATAATCCAAAGATTTCAGTGACAATAGTCTTTGAAATCCAGAAGATGCTTGATGGACGGATTATCTTCCCTATTCACCATTCAACATGGATAGCGAATATAGTCCTAGTGCGTAAAAAGAATGGAGAAATCCGCATTTGTGTGGATTTTAGGAACGTCTACCAGTTGTCATTCAAGGACAATTACCCATTGTTGGTAATGGACCAAGTTCTGGAGACAGTGACGGGGTTCGAAATGCTATCCGTCTTGATGGATTCTCTGGCTACAATCTGATTGAAGTCAGTTAAGACAATCAACACAAGACCACATTTACGATGCCATGGAGTACCTTTGCATATTGTAGGATACCTTTTGGTCTCATCAATTTTGGTGCGACCTTTTTAGCTAGCAATGAACCTTGCCTTTCAAGAAATCATAGATTGAGTTTATTGTTGCTTATTTGGATGGCTTGACCGTAATCTCCAAGAATCGGCAAGATCATTTCTATTATCTTCAACAAGTTCTAGAAAGATTTTAACGACATGGTGTTTCTCGTAACACCAAGAAATCAGTTTTTGGTGTGATTGAGGGAAAGCTTCTGGGGCACATTGTGTCCAAGGAGGGCATAAAGATTGATCTTGAAAGGGTAAAATCAATCCAAAGTCTATTTCTGCCCTCAAGCAAAATAGTACTTCACTCTCTCTTCGGAAAGGTAAACTTCTTGTGGCGGTTTGTTCTTGACTTCGCTGAGAAGACACGTCATATCGTGGATATGCTGAAAGGTAAAAATATCTTCCGATGGAGTCTAGAAGGAAAGGCAACATTTGCAAAGATCAAAGAAGCAATCGCACATGCCCCAGTGCTAGTCTGCACAAACTACACAAAGAATTTCATCATGTATAGTTATGCTTTTGAGCATACTATGTCTGCGATTTTGATGCAAAAGAATGATGAGGGAGTTGAGTCTCCTATCTCGTTTATGAGCTTCCCATTGAAGGCTCATGAGCTGAAGTACACTCAAATGGAAAAGCATGCCTCTTTCGTGGTCAAAGTGGTAAAGTATTTTAGGTTCTACATTCTAAATTCACATGTTGTAGCTATGGTTCTAGATACTACAGTCAAGACAATCTTGACACAGCAAGATTTCGGCACCAAAAGAGGTAATTGGATTGCTAAGATCCAAGAATATGACATAGAGATTAGGCCCACAAAGCTAGTTCGTAGCAAAGGTTTATGTCATCTTATGGCGGACAATAAACCCATTGCCGTGGAAGAAGAAAGTCCACAATCTTTTCCAATGGTTTTGTTCATTAGTACAACAGATGAGTGGTATTCAAATATCGTTCATTTTCTCACATATAGCGAGTGCCCCCCACATATGTCATATAAGGAGAGGAGCATAAAGTTGAAGGCTGCAAATTTTATCCTTTGGGATAATGGTTTGTACAAGCGAGGCTTGGATGGGACATTTCTTCGTTGTGTGGATAAAGCGCAACAAGTAAGGCTGCTCAAATCTTTTCACAACCTTGCGTGTGGTGGTCATTTCTCCGCACTAGTCACAACCCATAAGATCCTAAGTGCAAAATACTACCGGCCCACTTTGTTTCAAGACGCTTACCATTGGGTGTGTAAGTGCGAGTTGTGTCAGCAATTCGTAGGAAAGCAAAAAATTCCTGCTCTACCATTGAAGTCGGTTGTAATTGAGTGTCATGACCCTATTTTTAGCAGGTTGTGGCAACGACTGGGTCAGCTCATTATCACGACCCTTGTGAGCTGATGCAGAGTTTTGAGGGTCCCAGTTGACAGACTTACTATTTTTAGTAAGTCAGTTGGTCAGTTTCTAGTTCTGACAGGGCAGTGCCGGCAGTGGTCGATTCTCCAGACGATATTCAGTTATTCAGTTCTTGGACTAGGGACTTACTATTTATAGTAAGTCTATTTTTGGCAGTTGCCATTTATGGCAGGGCTGTGATGAGCATGTTGGTCAGTCAGTATGGCAGGTGTTGCAGGAATCATCATCAGAATTATATTTAATAATTACTTGTATTAATTAATAACAATATGTTATTAATTAATATTAAGACGATATTATAAT
>MU225083.1:3608170-3635098 GCA_018584345.1 Thuja plicata | reverse complement strand
GTTATTCTGCGTGATATAACTCCTTCGTATTCCACAAACCGATTATCTAGTTGGTCTCAAAACGTTGATTGGTCTCCAAATTTGTCTTTTCCGCAATCAGCCGACACACCCCAGGGATACGGACTACCGTAGCATATTCCGGAATTGTTCTAAAGATTTGTCTTTTCCCGCTGACTGCTTCCCGCGCACCCCATCTTTCCCATTCACACCTGCATTCCTTCAGACTTAGCAGAGCCTCCAAGGATGCCAGGCGTCGGCTGCGTGAGGAAACATGGCGACAAAATTGTGGTGGGGCTCCTTACGTGTCCAATGTGTTTGGCCACTGCTTCGCGGCACCCGTCTTCTTCCGCAAAGCCTCTTTCGCGTTTGACTACTGTCAGAACTTATCACCCAACCCCACTAGGTCAGGAAGTCTTTGACGAAAGGAGGTAAAACATTGCGCTACCTGCCAGAATAGTCTTCAAACTTTTCAACATGTTTTCCACCTGCCATCCTTCTCTCGACAATCCATTATAAGGGAGAAAATTCCCGTGATGTAACTTCTTTGATATTATAACTAATAATTATATATTAATTATTAATTATTTAATATTAGTATATAATTACCAATATTGAAATAATTAATATTATTAGTTTAATATCATAAATCTTGAAATCTGTGACATTACAAATGAAAATCAGTGATTTGTTGATGCCACCAAATGCAGAGGTCAAAGTGTTATTTTATGCAGATGTTCTCATCCATGTAGAGATTTGAAGATTTCAAGTACTCGGCAATCTAGTGACAGGAAGACCTTTTTGATAGAGGTTGATGTAATAGGAGTTGTGTCTTGTCAGACACTTAGTTTAGTTTTGATCATGCATTTTGTAATTTAGTTTTGACAAGTTACATTTAAAGCATAAAATTGCAATTGCATATGTAATGTCACATGTAAAGCAAAAAATTGCAATTACACAGTCTCCTTACGTATAATCATATTACGTAGGACTGCAATGTTGAATAAGTCAACCTTAGGTAGTTAGTTTTCCATCTTTTTCTCACAGCCTCTCTTCTATAAGTACAAGAGGGCTCATTGTAAATAATCATCTTTTATGCATTGAAGTAAACTTTGCTGGAATTGTGCAAAATACAAACTTTTATTTTATTTGTGCAAGCTGATTTCAAAGTAAATAAAAGAGCAACTATTTTCAATCTTTGTGTTGGAGGAACTTGTTATATCGTTGTTATGTTCTTAAGCCACAATAGTGGCATTGCCTTGAATTTATTGAGAAAGTGTACAAGTTGTTTGTGTTGTTATAAGGTAAAATTTAGATATGATTTTGTACAAACTTTGTGTTGTTGTTATCAATTTGTGTTACGTAGAAGTGAATACATAGTCTTTGAGCTTTGATTCTTCGTAGAATTAGAAATTAGAAAAGAAGTTTTATGTATTAAGTCTTTGTGCTAAACATATTACGGTCTCATCCCTCAAATCATTGTAGGATAGTGTATGAGTCTTTGAGCTTATGTACATTCCTTGTTTAATAGTTTACTAGTATGCTTAATAATGAATCTTTCGGTTAATTTTAAGATTATTGACATTATTGCTCCAACTAGTGCTTAGAAGTGAAATTGTAAAGACTCTCAAGTTTGTAAGTGCATATTTATGAAAAGGAAATCCTTCCTGAAGAAAGAGGAAGTGATACGTGCAACATCCAACCTTAAATTAGTTTGAATTTCTTGTTAAGTTCTAGTTGATTTAGCAGTAATAAGAAGGGAGCCTCCCCTTACTCGAGAGGAGAGATTATATCCCACATACTGTGTCTAAATACTCCATTTTGTAAGTAGTGTGTCTATGACCACTTACAAAATATTTAGCCAACAAAACCTTACAAACTTCCAAAGTATCCTACAGATAAGATGGTGTTGCTTGAGGTAGTAAGGCATTTGTCAGGGTTTGATTACATGCAGGAGGAGAAACATAGACAAGACATGCCTTCCTCTATCACATTGGGGAAAATGCTTGAGACATGTCCACCACAGCCAGCAGAGACAATGAATATGGAGTTGCAGTTTTATCAGCTTGGGTCCTATACGGCAAGGAAGGATTTTGATCCATTCCAGAAAATCCACACTTATAAGGAAAGAGATATAGGTATAAGATAGACGTTGAGGACTATTGGGCAAATTTAGTGGATGAATATGCTATAAGGAGAAAGATGTGGTCTAGGATGTCATTAGATTTCATGCGGAAGTGTTGCATTTTCCCTATTCCTGATCAAGTCAGAGATGATGGAAATCATACTCACCCCCATTATGAACATGAAAAAGGCAAGCCAATCGAGCCACCTAATTGGTCACAGGTCAATAAGCTTACAAAATTGGGCATCTTGATGAGGGAGGTGATTGATAGATCGAGAGCATGGGTAGACAAGTAGATAAATAGGTAGACTGCATAATGAATATGAAGGACAACCCTCAAGGAAAAGAGACAATGTGGTCGAGGCATTGCAAGCAACAAGTGAGAGAACTACTAGTAGGGAATCCGAAAGTAAAAGGCATAGGTCTATCATATCTACTTCCAGTACCAGTTCTTCATCAACAAGGGAAGTAGAGATGGAGGATAAGGAGTAGAGTTCAGAACAAGGCGGAGACACAAATATTCTACCTCAAGAGGATCAAGGAGCAACTTCATCCACACAGTCAGTACAATAGGGGACAAATATATTGTCAACATCTACTATTGTGCAGTTGGTAGTTGATATGAGATAGCCTAGTCTCAACACACATGAGGTTGATGATGAGATCATTTCAGTTTTGAAAGGACTTAATAAGATTGAGAAGCTAGATGACGGCATGGATTTGTCCACAATTCCTGATTAGTTGAGGGAGAGCATGAAGAAAAGGAGTATAGTAAGCACTCCCAATGGATGACATTGACACATTCTTGAATAGGATCAGCAAGGTGAAGGAACCTAAACAGGCAAAGAAAATCCATAAGATTACTAGAGATGCATCTGGATCTCACACTTTGCACATGGCTGTCTAAATTGGTGACAAGAATAGAGATGTGATCACTCCAAATGACTACCACATCCCCTCATTCAACATTGGGCAAACCACTAAGAAACAAGAATTTTAGGAATTGAGGGATACTATAGATGCAATTGAGGAAAGAATGGATAAGTTGGAAAAGAAGAAAAAAGCGCTAGAATTGGAGAATATGATGTTGAAGGAGTACATAAACAAGCACATGAATCCATCAAGACATGAGAGTGTTGCACTTGTTCCATATATCCCAACTTCTCAGGAGTCACATGATACTTATGATGTAATGAGGAACACCTGTCAGGAGGTAAGGGAATGGGCTAGTGATATCAAGAAGCAGGTAAATGATTTCCTTACTAGGATGGTCCAGGCATATGGGAGGACTACATTGTTGATGGATAAGGTCCGAGAATTGGAGGGGACATGGAATGAATTTCAGCCAATTTGAGACAGGGTGATTCCTCGTCTTAAGGTATTGAAGAGTGTCCATGTATCAGTTTTGATTCAAGGAGTAATTGAGAGAGGAAGTGCATATGACTTTGGTCATTGGTATCGTTCCTTATCCATGAGGAGGTCTACATTGGAGCATGCACACGCTGATTGTCTTGATATTGAGGATCCTTTCCTTGAGATACATTCGAAAGTCCTTGTTGCAATCAAGGAATTACTTGGTCTTGACATTGATGCTTCCAGTGAATTAAACTTGGAGAAGTTAAAAGAAGAAATTGAATCAATCTACTTCAGGGATATGGACTCTATTGAGAAGAGTCAGTTGAATGGTTTTCTTTCCCTTATGATCTCCATTAACGATCTGTAGAGGGATACTTCAGATTGGGACATCATACTTGATACCTGCATGGAGAGGTTAGAGGTCATTGAGCTACACCATAGTAGCCTACCCAGTATTGCCATGGATGAACTTGGTGTAATCATGTTTAAGTTCATTGAATTTTCTAAAAAGAAGGAAAAGGGGGTGCATCTCTTGGATGATGAGTTGTACAATGACTAGGTATCTTCCTTTTTTCTTATTGGTCCCCAAGCCATTGAATTTTCTCATTGGCTCATTTTGTGGTGCTTTATTCTCATTGGCTATGTATTTAATGATTGTAGCAACCCTAATTAGCATTTTTAATGAGTTAATTTGGGCCATTGGTTTCAAATCGATCTTGATCGTTCATTGTAATTGGGGCTCCTATATAAACCCCACTCCTTTCATTTGTAAATGAGATTGTTGGAGAATTGTTGCAAATATACTGCCAAATTTGCTCTTTATTCATTGTTGTGTTGTGCATGGTGAATACTTATGATCTTTTGGAGTCTTGCATGGTGATCTACATTCCTCACTTAGAATAGATTTGATTTCAAGTATTTAGTTAGAATTTACTTTGAATAGTTTAGTGGGGTAAAATTAATTGTGAATGCAACTTTATTTGACTCTATCATAGACCAAACCACTTACTGATTGTAAGTCTTGCCTTGTGTCGAATGACATTATAATGAATTAACTTCAATTCTTACTTGCACATTGATATGCATTCATTGATGGTATTAATGTAATGGTAGTGACTTGAACATATTTTGAACACACCTTAGAAGATTGCACTAGGTGGGTGGGGTTGATGATGAGACTGCATCTAGTAGAGTCGCTAAGATATTCACAATTCGCTTGCATCTTAGAGTAGAAATAGATGTAGCTTAGATTCGTAGGTTTAATTTCAATGCATTTCGTAAGTTGGAATTCATTATATTTTCATTGCACATTGTGAAGCCATACCATTCAAAGTCTAGTTGACAAAGTCCTAGTGAACAAGCGTAAGTCCCCTTGTGATACCAGCATATCACATTATTATCACTAAGTATCCACCATTAAGAAGGAACCTTGGAGTCACCTTTATGATCTTTCATTGCAATCTTTAGCATAAGTGGTGTCTTTATTCAAGAGAGGATTCAATGTTCATTGTTTCATCTTGAAACCATGAGTGTTCTATCCTACATGTTGCAAGGGTATAAAACTCACATGAACAGGATGGTTGTGAGCCATGCCTGAATGAGGAAGTCCAAAACCCTCATGTAAGTATAGAAGAAAGTAGACTTGAGAGGAAAGTCCAAAACCCTCATGTAAGTATAAAAGAAAGTAGACTTGAGAGGAAAGTCCAAAACTCCAATGCTCACATTGAATTAGAAATTTGGCCATGAATCCATACTTAGAAGTTTTGGGGATCTTAAGTAGATGCATGGGGAACATATAGGAAGAAGTCGTACACAAATTCGGATCAGTGGGAATGCTAGTGATAAGAAATGGGCATTTTGGAGTAGAACAAAGATATTGGAAAAATGGGACATGATAATGTTTAGTTGTAGGATTTTCTTTTAATGAAAAGATCAAATCCTTTACCTAGTTAGGAAAGAGTGTCTTAGCCTTTGACCCAAGGTAAAACCAAAAGAAAATGCATTTGTATTTATTTTGCATAAACATGAACCACTTAAAAAATCATTCTAAAAATTGTAATTTATAGGGAGATTCCTCCTCTAATTCGAAGAACGGTTTTATGACATATCTGTTTTGTTTTGTGTTACACTAAAAGTTGCAAATTAAAATGCTAAAAAACTCCAAGCTTCATTCACCTCCACAAAAATGCATGCAAGTCACTAGGCACCTGTATTGGCATTTTCTTACATCTTCTGACAGTTATGAATATCATTCTTTGTTCTACTATTGATATTAAGTTTTTGCTGTCCACCATATTTTATGGAGAAAACAATGGACTAGATGTGCATGCCATAAGTTTCAGTTCATTAGTGTATCTATTTCATTGTTATGCCGTTTGGTGCCCAAAATTCAAGTAACTTGTCTCCATTAGCTTTAAATTATCTGCAGAAAATCTTTATAAACCAAAGAAATAAATGGATGATAAAGTATGGGCGATGGGGGGATTCTAATGTATTATTTAAATTCTCGTAATAGTATCCACCAGTAAGATATTAATTAGCCTCTTTGCAAGTTCCACATACAAAATATGTCTCTTTAGACTGTTCTGACCTAAAATTCGTGAGAATTATTTTCCTTGATTCTATATTAGAATCGTATATCTTACTGACTCTACATTTGATTCATTTTACATTGCAGGAATATCAGATATGTATCACTTCAGAGTGAATCTGGCAGGAAGCTGTTGGTAAGATCTGGAAGATCACCAGATGACATTTCTAGTGTGGTACTTGTTGAAAAAGATAGGTGAGTATACGATTGCATTTCAAGTGCCAACTATTATGCAGTACTTTTTGATTAAAGTTTCACTCTGTTCCTAACCTATACAAGGTACTCAAGATATAATTACAAAAAGTATTGTATCAATTTGAAAAATGTACACCTGCCACATTTTCCAGTGCATCCCCAATTATCAGAAAAATGAAAGATATAACACTAAATTTGTCTCATAACACACTATCTTAGGGAAGCCTTCATGTAAATGGGATGTACTAATGCCAAAGAGTAAGGGTGCATATTCTAGTTGCTTTTAGAGTTCGAAATTTCTTCAATCCAAGAGATTTGAAAAGATTTGCTATGCACACTCAACAAAAGAAGCATCCGAGACAGGCAGGTTGCATGTGTTGTATGTTCTCATTTATTGTGAGAATACTTCACATGGATGAACTGATATTTCAGGGAATTTGTAACTAGATATGAGATATCTGGTGTCCAAATATCAACCTTATTGTTGTGTATGTATAATTTTTTTTTGAGTTGATTTCCAATAATGGGAGGCTTCCATGAATAAAGATCACGCGGCAGGTTGATTTTTTTCAATAACTTTTAGTGAAATTTTTAATTTGTAAAAGTTCTGTATTCTTTTTTCTATAAAAAAAACAAATATGTTGCACAATATCCCTAACATCCTTTCATGTGATTGAATTAAGATGAAAAACCTTTGGGATAATAAATTTTTCCATCCTATCTTTAATAAACAATATGTTCCATGACATTTCCAGGATGGGGATTGCAGGGGATGCTGGAATGTGTTTTGGGACAGAAATCTACGAGGCCAGATTTTTACTATACTTGAATCAATGAACAGTGAACAGTGAATCTTGAATTTGATGCATTATTTGAATGTCTAAAATTGATTTTTTATGTCATGTACTGCTAAAGTTATATAAAAATTTAGCAGCAGTGAAAAAATTAAAATTTCATTATATTGTGGTTATTGTGAATTGCAAATGGTTGGGAGTAGAGACCAGTTTTGGGTAGAGACCTAAGGGAGTTGCCAAGAGGTGAGTTAAGGGTTCCATCTTCTTCTCCATCAAGGATTGATGGGTAGAGAATGAGGTGCAAGAAGCAAGATGGCTGAAAAATAATCAGGACAAAGGAGAGTGATTCAGAGCTGCAGTTGCAAGACAAGATTGTAAAGATAAAGACCGTGATGGATGCACTGCAGAGGGAATCATTGTGGGAGTAGGAAATGGTAGTGCTGAGAGGAGAAGATGGTGTAGAAACACCTGCAATCTCATGTAATATGTAATGAAGACCGTGAGGATATGGTTGAGTGGGTCTTGGAAATGGAGCATGAGTTTGCATGAAGAGGACTCAAAGGCCCCAAATGGGTTGAGTTTACAGAGAAGAGGTTGTTCGACAACATGGCAGAAGGCACATAGAAATAGAGGAAACAAAAAGACAAGGAATGCGGGGCAAAATTGGGATCATATGTTGTCAAAGTTTATGGAGGAGATGGTGCGACCAAGGGAGCAGTTATAGTGGCTGCAAAAGTTGGAAACCAAGAGGCATGAGGATGCATGGGAGGAGGAATGTGGACAATATTTAGATGGAGAAGAGATCCTCACAAAGGATGAGGATGAAGTGGAAGCTGGAGAGCTTGAGGAAGGAGAGGCTCTTGAGGGATTTTGTCCCATGTTAGCATTTTAATTCACACCTTTCAATGTGACAGAAAATATAACATGTACAATAAACTGTTCTTCAAAGTAGTAGGTGAAGCTCCTTTTAACTTGGAATTTAGAAGACTTTTCAAGCATGCAAGATGAACAAACTGAATTTAAGATGCATCTTTTTGTTCCTCAATGTAGAGCACATAGCATTTTCAATGTATCTGCCCTAGATAAGAAGTTTCTGATATAAATCTATCTATTCCAGCAACTAACATGGCTAAAGATGTTTACGATTTTCAATTAAATTTGAAGATTGAAAATCATTTATTAGACAAAATAAGATTCAATGAAAAAGAAGAGACATAAACACAACTTCTGAATCAAGTATGAAGAATTGTGTGCAAAGCCCAAATACTTCTTCCAGTAGTCTTAATTATACAACGCTTGCTGAAGGTCATTCAAAACACTCACTTCACATACAAACAATTGTAAGAATAAGAACTCTGCGAAGAATAATTTCAGCAATAATCAGCTTTGGAAATTACCATTAGAAATCTAAGTGCAAAGACACATTATTTATAAGAATTATACGAAAACAAATAAAATAATTTAATTGCTACAGCTGTCCTGGGAATAGCTTTGCATGAATGCAAGCTTTATGGCAGAATAACCCTAGCCATCAAAAACAATTCTAAAACATGCAACATCTCATATAAACTAATAGTGGAGTTTATTACAAAATTAATAAAAATTGATCCAAAGTGTGATAATTTTTGTTTGAGAGGAAACCTAAAAAAGAGATTTGCCTTTTAAGTTTAAAATTAGAATTTCTCAAACAGATCTTCTTCAAATAGTTGACCAGGTTAAAAATATGGATAGCTAAAAATAGCTACCCACTATCTCCACTAAAAATTCTTGTTGCTTAAATCCTTTGCAAGCATTGAAGGAATGTATCTACCTTGACTTCTCTTAGTAATAACATTGAGTCTAGGTGTACAATTTGAGTTTGAGGAACAAACTCAGCCTTGGAAATCAATTTCATGAAGTCTTTTGAATCTTTTTCCACCTTTTGGATGTGAACTGTAATTGCCACCAAAATATCAGACCAATTATCATAAAAGTCCCCTTTCAGAAATGGGGGTTGGGTTTCAATGAGCCTCTCAACCTAAATTCTAGCAAAAGGCATGTATGTTTATACAACTTATTTCACAGAGTGGGTCAAGGTAATTCCTACACAGAGGGCTACTTTAGAGGTTGTGTATGGTTTCTTGAAAGAGAATATTCTTTCACATTTTGGAATGCCTCATAAGATTGTGATAGATAATGCTTTGAGTTTCTCTTTCAAAGAGATCTGAGTATCTTGTTTTCAATACAAGATTATGCTGTCTCACTGATTGGATTATTACCCCCAGTGTTCCAATAAGACTCTTGTCACAACCATTTGAGAATTGATAACTACCAATCAACATACTTAGCACAAGAAGTACATGATGCCTTTTGAGAAGACATGATTACTTTGAAGAGGGCCATTGGCACATCACCATTCATTATTATGTATGGAACAAAAACAGTTTTTCTTATCACTTTAGAGATATCAGCATTCTCGATAGCCATGCATATCCCTCATTGAGTCATTTGCTTCAATTATTTCTTTCATAAGATATTTTTCATTAGAACCAATTTTCATCATGTCCTTATTCTTTGTTAGTATGTTTGGGAGCATATAAAATGCAAGTTTGCATAAATTTGGAAGACAAGAAAGTTTATCTTTCTCTTTCATGCAGATCATTTATCAAGTCAGAAGCAGTACTGAGAATTTTTACCTACCTGGATTTACCTTATCCTCAGCTGGCAACGTTTTTGTATCTTGTTCCATTGTAAGTTTGGTCCGTCTTTATTGTTTACGAGTTGCAGAGGTATAAACTATTATTTTCTCACATATTTTAACACAAAGTGGGGTGTTGCAGGCTACTGAGAGATGTAGTATATGAGAGTGTTGCCGACAATCGTTATGACCTTTTTGGAAAAGCTACTGAATGTGAATTAAGTGATTTACCCTCCTAATCACAATTTGATTAATACATGTAAGTTAGCTTTACGCCAGTTAGGATATGGAAAATTATCAATGATAAGTATTCCTTCTATATTTTATATGGGTTAAGTTTTCTTATGAAATATTCTATTGATACTAATATTTAATTGTAGTATAGTTTTGCTTATTACATTCATAAGACTTCATTGACTTCAATTTGAAAATATCATCTCCGTTTGGAAGTATGTACTATTCATTTATATGCAAGCATTTCTAATTTTACTGAGAGATGGATTGTTTTGGAATATAAATCCTTTGATCATGCTGGTTTGAGTCAAAGCTAATTTTGTACAAAACCTTATCTGAAGTGCAAGTTTTGACTTTAATTTAAACAGTCGAATTTGGCAAAACAAGATGTCCAACTCAGATTTCATTATTAGAATCATATGATCAGATCTTGCATGTGCACATATGCATTCAAAACAAATGTGGTCAAGAAGCCAGCTACTTGGAACATCCGTGATTCCTCGGTTCTTATGGTCAGTAATTTCTGTGCTAGGTTAATTCTGAACTCACATAGCATGGTTCTTATGAACTATGTAATAAAAACTTTAGCTGAAACAATAAATCTTTTGCACTTGCATAGAACACAAGTTGGCTAGGGAGCTATCATTTTGAAAGATACCATTTTCATGTACAAAAGAAATCCAAGGCTAACTTACATGGGTATAGTCAAAAAGAGGTATATTTCAAATGGTAAGAGTCAAGATAACCCTAAATATGAAACCAAGAAATTTTAAGTCATTTCTTTCTAGGAGACGAGCACAGTGCAGTGAGAACAAGCCATTTCCTGCACTTTATCAAATACATACAGAGAAATGTCCTACTAGTGGGATTCGCCATTTCAAAAAGCCAGAAAAATATGTCACCTAAGAAAGAACCAAAAAATAAAAAATAAAAAACCTAATGTATTAACGCTTCAACCTAGCTCACATTCACAGAAAAGCCACATACAAATTTTAAGAAAAAAGACTCTATTAATGCATAGCAAAGCCAACAAATAAAACTTCATATTGACAAACTTTAAACAACAAAATTGTGATTCCAGATCTACAAAAGATGCATTTACAATTTTGCAGCAGCCTGCGGTTCATAAATGGCCCACAATGCATTTGGAACATCAATAGTGAATTTGGAGCAACAAATTGATATAATAAGGATTATTTTTGCTTTTATCATTTTTCATTCCGGTTTTCATTCTTTTTCCTATCAAATAAGATAAAAAAGAGAATTAAATAAGGAAAAAGAAGAGGATAATCTCTTTCTCCCCCTCTCTCCCTTTATTCAATGAATGCAAATTTTTTCCCTTTGTATGCTGTAATCTTCTTGCATATTGTCCTTTAAGTTGGAGTTAATAAGAAAAGGCCCTTATTAGAAAAAGAGCACATGATGTGTAAATAAATAGGGATTGGTTTACAATTATTGTAAAACCAAATTTAATGGAAGCATTAATCTCCTAAAATTGCACATTACCCATATATGTAACCGAGACGCTTCTTTGTGCACACAAGCATCCTAATTGTGAGATAATTACAAACTTAGTTATGGACCTTTGTGGAACATGAATTTTGAAAGACAAAGAAGAAATGGTAGTCATGTGGGAAAAGTGGACATTTTTATTTCGAAACTTCACTCCCTTATCATCAATCCTCTTCAAGGCAAGTTTTTTTTGGGAGCATGATAGAACGCAAAATCCACAGTTGGGTAGAAAATGAGGGAAACCGAGCAAAAGAGCGGGCAGACTTAATACCAAGACATTCTACAATTGACTATTGCATCTCCCTTTGACACTTGATTGACAAAATATGGGACACACAAGGTGAGGAAGCTTTTTGTTGTTTTGTCGACTTTAAAAAAGCCTTTCACATGGTTCTTGGAGACAAATTGTGGAACATAATGGAAGAATTAGGTATCCCAAATGAGTATAGAGCAGCCGTGCATATAGACTTAATGAGCCAGTCAAAGCTGAAATTAGAACAAGCGAAGGTATGTTTAAATGTTTTGGTAGTGACATTGGTGTCAAATAGGGTTGCCCTCTATCCCCCACTTTGTTTGGACTATACATTAAGAAATTTGAAGGTTGGTTAAGCAAACTAGATGGGGAGAGTATCTATCTAGCAATATATGTGGTGAAACTACTCTCATATGTTGATGATCTTATCCTAATTTCAAATATAGCTTGCGGGTTGAGAAAACATTTGAAGTACTTAGGACACTTTTTCCATGGGGTTTGGATGCAAGTGAACATTACCAAGACTAAAGTCCCAATTCTTTCATTAAGTAGAACAAATTAACTTTCTCTTTGAAGGTAGCTTGTTGGAAATAGTGAAAGAATGCAAGCATTTTTGGATTAATTTAAATTATAAGTAGTGTAACATGGGTCCTGAGGGATTGGAGGACGAGGGGACGAGTTTCTGGGAGAGGGGTAAAAATGGCTTCAATTTGGGGACATCAGCGGAGGGGGGGGGGGGGGGGGGGGGGGGGGGTTTNGGGGGGTGGTGTTATATATACTATATACTATACATATAGTACTTGAAATGCTAGTTATGAAAAGATGTATAACAGTATAATAAGTAAAATAGCAAAATTGCAAATGCCAAATACTAAATATAGACTATAGTATACTTGGACCTTGAAGGTTTATACATTGAATATCAAATTACTAATTACTATTAGAAATTAGAATACTAAATAAATTTGTCGAATCGGCAAATGGGAGATTATGACAGTAACACCACATGAATTGCAAACATAGAAACACCAACATAGAAACCCTAGTTCTGATTTTTATTTAGGGTAGTCAGCATAACTAGCAATAATGTATGCAATAGCAGCTACAAACTATCATAAACTGCCCATATTATGTTTGCAAATTATCTGAAAATGTCCTTCAATCAGCTAAAAATATATTTATATATCTGATTTGCTTGCAAATATTAAAAAAAAAAACACTTTTTAAATGTCTTGGTACAGGAGACTTCCAGAAGTCCTTGAGACACTCAAGGGACTGCTGGGCATCCCCAAGATACTTAGGGGACTCCTAGCCATCCCCACGTTCCGCCGGAGGTTGAGCGGCGACTGAGCAGCCGTGGGGGGGAGGGGGGGACGCGTCCCCATGTTACACTGACTATAAGCTTAATTAGGAGTCTTGCAGAGCGAAAATGATATACAGAGGATATAAAGCTTCTTACCTACTTCAAAAAAACATAAGAAAGTTGAACTTTGGGATTGGAAAACCAAGAAATCCCTTTTGATTTGCTAGTCATGTTGATTGTTCTTTATGGTTGTGAAGTTTGGGGAAGTAGCAAGTCAAATGTCGTTGGAGACACTAAAAAATAATCCAAAAGCATCTAATCACAAGTAGTCTCAAAGTCAAATCCACGATCTCTTATGAGATTCTTTTGGCTGAAGTAAATTTTATTTGTGGAGGCATCAATCATAACCCTACTACTAAGCTATTTAAAAATGTTGAAAACATGGGTACTCATCGCTGGTCCAAAATAGTTGTGGAGTCGTTAGGCCATACGAAAAAAACATGGATGAAGCATAACAACAATTGGTCAAGAATAGCTACTATACCGTTAGGAATTTGAAGATGATATGAACTAGTGATTTGTGACATTCTGACTATAGATTCTAAATATAATTTTTTGAAAAATATTGGAATCAATTTGTATTCCTTTTTCCATCTTTGATAACAAGTTTTTAACAGTAAATGTCATTTTTGAAGATTCATGTGCGTCTCGTAGTGGATAACTATTTTTATACACGGGATAAAATTTTGATTCTTTCAAATTCAGATTTGTAACGCCGATATCTAATGATTGCAATTGCTTTCATAACATTATGTTGATTTTTTTATTAAGTTTTGAAGTTGAACTAATTATAATTTAAACATAGGTGTATATAATAGCTCATAACTTGTTTTGTACATGTATCAATTTTTTTTTTGTTGGAATGAGGACATGAATGCCTAGTGCATTGATTTTTTTAGAATCATTTTTAATTAATTTACTATTTTTCCATGTGTAGAATAGAGAAGTTGATGTTCAGTGAAAAACCTATGTTTAGTAAAACTTTTAAAAAAATCACAATAAATTCAATATATATTAAAGTTATAGTTGTTCGAAAGCTCGTTTCAAGGACTACTATTATGCAATTTGCTTTGTTAAGATTATTTCATTTGAGCCTTCAATGTAAGATTTATAGGCAGAAAATCTACATAAATTTACAGGAATTGGGGGATACATGCTTAGTAAGATTGTTCCTTTGAACACACCTTCATTTAAAGGGGGTTCGAATGCAGGTGTATTTGAATGATCACAATAAATCTGACACAAGCATTTTCGTAATGACCATGTTCGTTTGAACATGGCTTACATTTAACAAACGAAGTTCATTCAAATTGTTGGCCCTCCCAATTTTTTTAAATTTACATTTGCATATAAATATAAGTTTTTTTCATTTTTTGAAAATAAAATAGCAAGATTAATTCACAGTTTTTTGTAGAAGGCAATTTGACGTAAAAAAAATAATAGTATGGAATTTTCAAGAACCATATTGTCAAAAGGAGATGAGAAATAAAAGGATAAGAGTAGATAAGGCTGCACACAAGTATTCACTTGCAAAAGAACAAAGATTACGTGAAGATAGAATGAACATATACTATAAACAAAAATCATATATGCATATTTACTTTTCTATTAAGTATTACATGTATCATGTAACTTAGGATCTCTCCCTCTCTCTCTCTCTCTCTCTCTCTCTCTCTCTCTCTCTCTCTCTGTCAAGGGAATGTAATTAGGTTGGCATATATATATATATCAAAATGTTTGTATGAATCAAAGCTCGTGGGCTCAGTACAATATAAAAAGTGTCATTATTACTAAAGAGGATCATCTTGTGCTCTCTTGATTGTCCTGGCCCTTGTCCTCTCTAGAGGATGATGCTCCTCTAGCTCCTGGCCCTATCTGCCTTAGCCTAGGTCTTTAATGACATATGAACTGCAAAAGATAGTTGAAGGAGACAACCTTGTTGAATTGATATGGCATTGTTGTCATTGATGACAAAACCTATGGTTTGAAATGTTGTGCTCCAAATGGTGTACAGTGTGATATGGTGGCGTACAATATTAATCTATTAGTGTGCTTTGCTGGTAAGTTGTGTGGAGTTGATCCTCGCTCCAGTCATGGAAGTATTTTTTATAACATCAGTTGAAGATAGAATAATGAAGATCATTCCTTTGGTTTTGGTTGTTGTGCGCAAAAGCTTGTTCTGGGTATTCTTTCTATCTGGATACTCATGTAGTATGTTACTGATTTTTCTGATGTCACAAATGTAGTGTATCATGCTCTTTCAATTGGTTCTGAATTTGATGATAGCGTTCCCATCGACATAGGAATATATCTTGTACTTCAATATTCAATATCTTTTAGTAATTATGTTATGTAACGTGCTTATCTTTATATATGGCCTATCTATGGGTCTCGTAGAAATGTGGAAAGATCTTAATGTGTGACCTATCTTTTGAGTCCAATGCTAGCATGTTAAGCTTTAATGAATATTTCAATATTGTTGTTCATGTCGACATGTTTGATAGGCGAACTTATTATGGAGTTATACGGGCATATATATTGATCATCTTTTTGGTTTGATATATGGGTCTGGATAATGGATGTGAAGTGCGAAGTTATGTGAAGGCAAGTATAGGGGTTATGCAAAAGAGAAAAATATAGTTAGTATACGAAGATATAATATTTAGAGCTCATACAAAGAGGTAGTGGAGGAGTTTTGCAGTCGATCCCTATTTGGATCTGCTATAGAGAGTTACTGTGATCTTAACTAGAATTGAATTTATGCATATGAAGATGCAACTTCATCAGTTTAAGTTTTGATTGTAAGACTATTTTGTATTAGTTATGATAGCTAGATTTTTGTACTTAGAGCAGTTAGCCTGACCAGCAGTGAGCCTACCTGCAGTGAACATCTTGGCAATGAGCCTTTATTGTAAAAATCACCTTAACTGATGTTCTTATTCATGAGAATTAGCTTCTTCGTGGTTTTTCCCATCTTGGGTTTTCCATGTAAATCTAGTGTTTATTGTGTATGGTGTTCTTTTGTGTTTTCAAGTTCATTTATGCTTTGATTATTTGATTGAATAAATATTTCTACCAGATCAATTAAGTTTGAAAATATTCTTGGATAACTGATTCACCCCCCCCTCTCAGTTATCTAGATCTGTTCAACAATTGGTATCAGAGCTTGGTCCCTTACAAATAGAGCTTAACTGCTTGAGGGAGATCTTGGCTGTTTGAACAGATGGATGGAGAATATTATTCCGATGAAGAACTGAAGATAATGTTGGATGATATTGAATGCTCCGAGTTTGGAAATGAAGAGCTAAAAGAAAATCTCAAAGAGGCAAATGTCTGTATTAATAAGCTAAGGGAGCAAATCTGGAAAATCAAAGCAAGACACAAAGAAGTCAGTCTAGAGTTAAAGGAATCGAAATAAAATATTGCAAATCTGAAGCTACAGTTGGAGGACCACAAGAAGATTGAAGAGAATCTCAAAGAAATCATCAAACATAAATTGGAAAAAATGTGAAGTTAGACCAAGAACTAAAGAAGTTGAAATCATAAGTAAAAGTGTGTAAGAGCAGCATAATTTTGGAACAACTATCAATTATGTAGAAAAATCACAAGGATAAGTAAGGGCTTGGGTTCTCCCGTGAGAGCTCAAATGGTAAAGACAATAGTGTTGAAGCTGAAGCGAAATTTGAAGTCACAAGCAAGGTCCAGAACATTGAAGCACCGACGAAGAGGTCTTCGGTCAGTCAACCAAATGCTCAAAGGTATTTATCATTTAATGGTTACTGTTTTCAAAGCAAAAAGTTTGGACATAAGGATGTAGAGTGCAGAAGCAAGATTTAACAAAACATTCAATGCTTTAAGTGTCACAAGTTTGGTCATAAAGAAAATCATTACAGAAGTCAATTATCCAATCCGACTAGAAGGAATGGAATGAATAATGTCTTTCATGGTCACTGCTACTTTTGTCATGGGTATGGTCACAAAGCTAATCAGTGTAGATCTAGAGGTCAGTCAGAAAGTTCAGAACAAAGAAAATCAAATGTTTCAAATACAGTCAATTTGGGCACTATGCTAATACATGCAGATATGTAATCGCTCCAGTAATATCTGAAGAGGAGAAGAAAAGTGCAGAATCCGATGAATCTAAGAAAAAAGATAGTTATGGTATGGAAGAAGGAAACATGTGAAGGGAGTCCGTCTGTGGCACCAGATCCTTGTGCGAGTTCTTCCGGTATCTAAGCCAATTGCCTTGGCTTACGAGGAGTATTTACAAAGCATATTCTATCGTTTTACCCCTCTCCGAAATAAGGTATGATGTGTTTTCGGAGTAATTAAGTTTGATTTGATTGATTGAGATGAGAATAACGTTTCCTAGTGTCATCGATGCTCTTTTCGGTGTGAAAAATTCATCACGAGTAATTAAGGTTAAAAAGGTAGAGTTTTCAAAATCATTTTCACTTTTTGCGAAGAAAGATTTGAAGTGTTGCAGTGTGAGAAATTGAAGAAACAAGGAAAGCGAAATGATGAAATCTAGATTGATAGTTGGGAAATCCAGTGGAAGCTAAAAGGAGTCAAGTTGGAAGAACTTGAATTATCGAAAGATAAAAGATATGGAACATGGATTGGGTGTTGAAGAATTGTAGAATATTCGAACTCTAGGTATGGATTTGTGGGGAGAATTCCCCTGGTTTGCCGACAAAGAATGTATCCTATTTTTGTTGAGTCATGTTAAGGACAGAAACATCATTTTGGATAAACCCTATCCAATTACTAAGGAAACCATTGATGCTATTACTGGTTTGTGTTGTGTTGGTGATCTTTCTGGGAAGAAGGTGAAATACAGAGATGTTGAGGAGCTTACTGGTATTGATAAAAATCCCCGAGCTTTATTGATTAACACAGTTGTTGATTCTGTAGTCAGGTATGTTGCATATGGTATTACTTACAAAATCTACTTTCGAAATCATGAAGGCTCTATTTCTGTTGTTGCTGTATATCTTGTACACAAGGTCGTAAAGGAGAATGGATAGTTTGATTTGTGTAGTTTGTTGATGGAGAATTTGTTTGAGAATATCAAAATGGCTTTGGTTGAGGGTTATTCTTTCCATTTTGGGTCTTTGCTTATGTGCTTGGTATTCTACTTTCCGAATTCATTACCATTGAGAAAATATGTTGTGTGGTTGTCTGACATCCCTGTTGGAAAGCAAATTTACATATACTTGGAATATATAAAAGATAAAAAAATAGTTACAAAGTTTATTTCTTGTCGTTACAAATGGATTTGTGGTCATGTGTGGTACTATCTGGTGCTATGTTGGTCAATCTATGTGAGGAGGGTTCCTCCTCTGGTCAGAATTAGAGGTTATCATTGGTGGTTCACCATCAAAACCTAAAAGAAGGAAAACGAACCCTAAGGGAAAAGAAGTTATTACTGAGATATCAAAGGAGAAAGAAAAGGAAGATGTGCTTTCGTCGAAATTTGACTCTTTCAATTCAAATGAAATACATTCTATATTGGAAGAAGGTGATTTCAATAAGATTGGTGAAATGTGATTTGTTTGTTTTCTGGTAAGTAGGCCTAGAGTTGAAGATGCTAAAGTTGACTATTTTCTCGAAAGGAGAATTGTTGTTTCTGCTATTTTTGAGTTGTCACCGGATGATCTGGTAAATGTTATTGAAGAAAGGTTGTTGTAGGAAGGATGTGAAGGATATGAGATCAAAAATTCTATTGAGAAAAGGTGTGTCAGTTTCAAACAAAAATTGTACAAACACATTGGTGAGACAAAAGAATGCATTAAGGGAATGTCTGACATCTACAAGTATTGTCTATGATGACCTATTGCTATTGATGATTTTAGAAGAAAAATTGACGCTATTGAATCTGAATTGAATGATATTGGAAATAATTGACTTTTTCAAAGACAAAGAATAAGATTTGGTGCTTTGCAGTTTGAACTATTGTCTATTTAGAGACAGAGGGAAGATGTGGTTAGAACTTTCTGGTTGGTCAAAGAAATTGTTGAGGTCCGGTTGGACCATCTCTCTGGGATACTTTCTGATGTAGAGAATTGCTTACGATAGTGTATGTCTCTGATTAATGTTTCTCTGTCATCTTCAATTGATTTATTGATTCTACAGAAAAGTATGTGTGCTAGAATGAGTTCTGATCTGCATGCTTGGAAGAAGGTTCTTCCCATTGTGAAAGAAAGGTACAATATTTTTTTTCTTGTGAAAAGCATTATTTTTACTTGATTTCCTATGAATGTTCTTGTTTTGGCCCTTTTCCATTGTTGGAAAAAGGGGGAGAAAATGAAGAAGAAAAAGGATTGCTAATCTAAGGGGGAGTTTTGTGTGTTTTTTTTATAAAATTTTTAGAGTTTTGAAGATTTTGTTGTTTTTCCATCAATGCCAAAGGGGAGATTGTTGAATTGATATGGCATTGTTGTCATTGATGACAAAACCAATGGTCTAGAATGTTGTGCTTCAGATGGTGTACAGTGTGATATGGTGGTGTACAATATTAATCTATTCAATGTGCTTTGTTGGTAAGTTGTGTGGAGTTGATCCTTTCTCCGGTTATGGAAGTATTTTTGATAACATCAGTTGAAGACAAAAAAAGGAAGATCATTCCTTTGGTTTTGGCTATTGTGCTCAAAAGCTTATTCTGGGTATTCTTGCTATCTGGATACTCATGCAATACGTTATAGATTTTTTTGATATGTCACAGATGTAGTTAATCATGTTCTTCTGATTGGTTCTGAATTTGATGACATCGTTGCCATCGACATAGGAATACATGTTAATATATACTTCAATATTCAATATCTTTTGGTAATTATGCTATGTAACATGCTTATCTTATGTATGACCTATCTATGGGTCCCATGGTAATGTGGAAAGAAGATCTTAATTTGTGACCTATCCTTTGAGTTTGATACTAGTGTGCTCAGCTTTAATGAATATTTCAATATTGTTGTTCATGATGCCACTTTTGATAGGATGACTTATTATGGAGTTATATGGGTATATATATAGATCGTCTTTTTGGATTCATATATGGGCGTGGATAAAAGATGCAAAGTGCGAAGTTATGCGAAGGCGAGTGTAGGGGTTATGTGAAAGAGAAAAACATAGTTAGCATAAGGAGATATAATATTCAAAGCTCGTGCAAAGTGTTAAAGTTGAGGTAGCTGCGATAGAGCTCCTTCAAACCTGTGATAATCTGCTTCGAGCTATCTTAGAAATACACGTGTGATGATGGATTGAGATGTTCTAGTTTCTCTCTATGCCTCTTCGAGAGTTGTTTCTTCAACTCATTTGAGACTCCTCCGGGTGTATGTTCGTGCCCGTTGTTTGTTACTTCAGATGCTTCATATTTCTTTTGGATGTGAAGTGTCATTGTACTGTTATTATTTTTGCTCAGCTGAGAGCTTTCATGGACTTCCTTGTGTGATCAATTTTTTCCTTATCATCGGGTTTGTTCTATTATTCATCTTCTCTTGACCATTGGGAATATGGTGACATGGCACCGTAGCTCTTATTACTTGGCAACGTGTTTTCTTCATGTGTCGAGTGTCGATAGATTATGTTATGGATTCTGTCAACACTTATTGTGGGTTTTTATCAATACATCATTGGCCTTTCTTTCTTCAGCGATTACATGTGTTACTTTGTGTTCATTTGGCCATGTGGATTTGTGATGATATGGCATGCGTATTCATCATGTATGAGTTGGCTCACAATATGGCTTGTGCGGCGATGCCTGACTTTTTAATGTTCTTTAGTTCATTAACCTAGGTCTTTTGGTATTCAACAAGAAGAAGCCTATTCATTCTTTTTGGGTTGCATAGTATATATTTTTTTGTGGAGTATTGCAAGGGGACCATCATTCTGAGAATTGATAGTGACCTTTTGTATGAAGCTGTGTTATTCTCGTGTTTGGAGAATAAGTTTTCTACTGTAATAAGTGAGCCATTTTTTGAGTACAAGATCATTTCGATATATGATCTAAGAACACAAGATTTGTGTTGAGTCATTCTCATTGAATATATTATCTGTGAGACGCCAAAGTAATCAAACTTTGTATAAGGTTGATTGTCAGATTGTTAAATGTTAACAATTAGAAGCTTGAGATCTCTATATTTGTTTTGGCATTCAATAAAAGGATCTATATTTTGTGGGTTGGGTTTTTTCCCTTGAGTAGGAAGGTTTTCCTAGGGTATCTTAGGTGTTTATGTGTTTTGGGTTTACCTGTTATTTATTTATGCTATTCTGGTTCTCGAAAACTTAACATGGTATCAGAGCTATCTTAGGCAAGATCATGAACCATAATGTTTTGTGAGATGACAAAGGAAGGTGTGAGGATGGATGGTTATACAGTTGCAAGCGTTCTTCGAGCGTGTGCTTCAAATAATGAACTTGGGTTGGGATGACATGTCCATGGTTGTGTTGTTCAAATGGAGTTTCTGAATAATCCGATATTCCCACCATGCGTATGAAGAGGAGGCTGTGAGATTGTTTGGTGAACTGCAAGTTGCAAGGGTGAAGGCAAACCATTTCACCCTTCCAACCATTCTTTGGTGTTGCAGTCAGTGAGATAGGCGAAGTAGGTTTACGGAGTTGTGGCTAGATATGAACTTGAGATGGATATTGTTCTGGGGAGTGCGCTTGTGGATTTGTATACCAAATGGGAAGGGTAGAATATGCTCTTGTAGTGTTTGACAAAATACCTGAGAAGAATATTTCTCTTGGAATGCATTGATTGCAGGATATGACGGTCATGGACGAAAGAAAGAAGCTATACTACTCTTTGAGCAAATGCGAAGAGAGGGGCTAAGGCCAAACCATGTTAGCTTATCATCTATTCTCTCTACATGCAACTATTCTGGTTTGGTTGATGAACGATGAAATTACTTCGATAACATGAGGCAGGATTATGGTCTTTCTCCAAGAGCACCACATTATGACTGCATGGTTGAAATTATTGGTTGCAGTGGGCACTTGGATGATGCTTATAATTTCATAAGAAAAATCCCTAGAAGGAATAACACATGCATGGGGTGTTTTGCTTGGTGCTTATAGAATCCATGTAAACGTAAAGCTAGAAGAAGTGGCTATAGAACATCTCTTCAAGCTAGAGCCTAACAAGATTGGAAGTTATCTAGCGATGCTAGACATATATGTTGGTGCAGATGGTGAGCAATCTTTGAATTGTATGAGAGTTGTTACTGCATCGTCATTGGGGTCCTTGCAGCCAATTTACCAAAGGCTCTATTTCATAATTTTGTCAATTTATTGTTGGAGCATTTAGCATCATTATCTGCTGTCCAGCGGCAGGTTGCATCCATTGTCCTTATATCATGGTTTAAAGAGCTTGGTGTTGTGTGTGTGATTTTATGCACCTGATAAGAAAGACACAACACTTCAATAGATCATTATATTAGTGAAAAAACATAAAAAGCAAGGGTTTCAAGCTAAACACTAAAACCTATCTATTTCTTCCTATTTAGGAGTTTGAAGAATGCAATAATCGTGCCCTTAGATTATGCACAAATCAGTGACATATACAACCTAAGAATGAAAGATTTGAATAAAAACTAATCGAAATATTCAAGAAACATGCATATTAGCTCTAAAAATGAAGATAATAACAATGCACAATATCAAAGCTAAGATGCAACATAGATTCACAATTAATCTCAACAGCATAACAATGCTTTCAACTATAAAAATTAAGGGCCATTTGTGCTCAAAATTCATCTTATTTATAGAAGAAATGTGGAGAGAGAGGGGGCAAAGGCCATTAATGGAGGTGTAAAAACCTTAATGGTGGTGTAAGAGCATTAATGGAGGAAGGCATTAATGAGGCACGGTGGAAGGAATATGCATTAAATGATGCATTTATGAGAGCATTTAAGAGGCATGGTGAGGGTGTAAGTCCAAGCTTGAGAAAGTAGACTTTGAGGAAGGGAAGCTTGAGAAAGTTGACTTTCTCAAGTGAGTTGAATTCCTAATCACAAAATTAGGAATGTGACATCATTAGGAAGGGTGTTAAGATGGGATTAAGATTAGGATTAAGCTTAGCATGGGGGGAATAGGTTGGGATGAGTTTGAAGCGAGGGTTAAGGTGGTTGAGATAGGTTAAGTTAAGGGGAATATTAATAAAATAAATTATATTTAATATATTCATTAAAAAATAGGGAAATTAATTATTTAAGCTTTTGATTGTTTTTTATAATTAATTAGGACTATAGCCAATTAATTAGATTAATTTAGGCTAGAAGATATATTTTTGTAAGTGATGAGGTATAATAGGGATTTATTTAATTCCTTTTAAATTAATTATCTTAGCCATGTTTTGATTTGAATTGATTTGATTGGCTTAGGTGATTAATAAAAATTAGTGATTAAATCACTTAGAAGATTAAATTTTGATTTGAAAGAATTATGCCTATTGATTGAAGAGTTGTCTTGACATAATTGGGGGTATGATCACATTTAGGGCAAATAGGGTCTATGGTCAGAGCAGACCAAATTAGGGTGGTTACATTTGCCCCTCTTTGAATTGATATGCGAGCAGCGCATTGATTCAAAGAAAGTTTTTGATGTTGACTTCAGAAAGTTTGAGAATTTCGCTCACGATCGAATGAAATGCCTGATGAGATCAATGTCGCACTTGATTGAACTAAACTGATAGAATTGATTTTGAACTTCATCGAACAAAGGTCAATAAGAAAAGATCTTAAAGATACCAATTTTGAACTTGGTTGTCATCCAAAGATTGATAATATTGATTCCGAACTTGGTTGTCGTCCGAAAGTCAGTATGAAGCTGCCTGGAGCTTTTAATAAGAATCTAAGAAAAAGTAGACATAGGATATCCAGCTTGTGAGAACCAAAGTCTTCAATCCAACAGTTTCGACTTAGTCAAGGAGCTGTCGTGCCTTTTGTTTTTTGATAACGAAGTCATTTTAATGCTGTTTTGAGCAAGAATTTGATTGATGATAGTGTGATCATGCCCCCTCGAGAACGAAATCGAAGGAAAAAGAATAGAATCCCTCTGTTGAAATGATGTATCACTTGCATGGAGCGATTAGGTCGAGAAATAATAGATTTAGAAGAAGTGAAGAAACGGGGGTATATTTAGAGAAAAGACATGGGTACCGAGTTAATCACGTTTAAAAGGTGAGTTTGATTTCATTCCCGATTGATCAAAGATTTTAGGAATCATGGATTATGTCATTAACTTGGATTTCGGATGAATCAAGAATAGAAATGATTTCGAGCTCAAGTCCTTATGTTGTTTTTAAATGAATCATGCAATCTCTAAATGCATCTACATGACGACTCTTAGGACTTGTCACTGATTTGTAGATATTGTATCATTTTTATCATCATTGGGCATTGTTTGGAACGAATACCACTTGATAGTACAACGATCACTAATACCCACTGATATTATGAAAGTACGAATACTATGTTTATTGGATGTAATGTCGGAAAGAGACTTAGGCATCAAGGCATAGAAGCTTGGATAACAAATTAGTCACCTTCCTTTTACTATATCAGAATCTGTGTAAAGTAAGATATTGGACCCGCAATGACCTTGAAAATTCATATCCTTGGGTACATTATGCTTCGTATACCTTAGTGAGAATCTGAGTTTAGAAAACAGACAAGGAAATAGTCCCACAGTGGGCGCCAAAAATGTGTGTGTGAATTTGTGGACCTGTTATTTGCAACACGACACTTCAATAGATCATTATATTAGTGAAAAAGCATAAAAAATAAGGGTTTCAAGCTAAACACTAAAATCGATCTATTGCTTCCTATTTATGAGGAGTTTGAAGAATGCAATAATCATGCCCTCAGATTCTGCACAAATCAGTGACATATACAACCTAAGAATGAAAGATTTGAATAAAAACTAATCTAAATGATCAAGAAACATGCATATTAGCTCTAAAAATGAAGATGAAAACAATGCATAATATCAAACCTAAGATGCAACATGGATTCACAAATAATCTTAACAGCATAACAATGCTTTCAACTCTGAAAATTAAGGGCTATTTGTGCTCAAAATTCATCCTATTTATAGAAGAAATGTGGAGAGAGAGAGGGGACAAGGCCATTAATGGAGGTGTAGAAACCTTAATGGTGGTGTAAGAGCATTAATGGTGGAAGACATTAATGAGGTATGGTGGAAGGAATATGCATTAAATGATGCATTTATGAGAGAACATTTAAGAGGCATGGTGAGGGTGTAAGTCCAAGCTTGAGAAAGTGGACTTTGAGGGAGGGAAGCTCGAGAAAGTTGACTTTCTCAAGTGAGTTGAATTCCTGATCACAAAATTAGGAATGTGACATCATTAGAAAAGGGGTTAAGATGGGATTAAGATTAGGATTAGTCTTAGCATGGGGGGAATAGGTTGGGATGAGTTTGAACCCAAGGTTAAGGTAGTCGAGGTAGGTTAGGTTAGAGGGAATATTAATGAAATGAATTATAATTAATATATTCATTCAAAAATATGAAAATTAATTATTTTAAACTTTTGATAATTAATTAGGACTATAGCCAATTAATTAGATTAATTAGGCTAGGGATAGACTTTTGCAAGTTATGAGGTATAATTAGGATTTTATTTAATTCCTTTTAGATTAATTACCTTAGCCATGTTTTGATTTGAATTGAATTGATTGGATTTGATTGGCTAAGGTGATTAATAAAATTGAGTGATTAAATCACTTAGGAGATTAAATCTGATTTGAATAAATTATGCCAATCGATTGAAGAGTTGCCTTGACATAATTGGGGGTATGATCACACTTAGGGAAAATAGGGTCTATGGTCAGAGCATACCAAATTAGGGTGGTTACATTTGGGAAATGTGTGTGAATTTGTGGACCTGTTATCTGCAACACGACACTTCAATAGATCATTATATTAGTGAAAAAGCATAAAAAACAAGGGTTTCAAGCTAAACACTAAAATTGATCTATTGCTTCATATCTAGGAGTTTGAAGAATGCAATAATCATGCCTTCAGATTATGCACAAATTAGTGACATATACAACCTAAGAATGAAAGATTTGAATAAAAACTAATCTAAATGATCAAGAAACATGCATATTAGCTCTAAAAATGAAGATGAAAACAATGCATAATATCAAAACTAAGATGCAACATGGACTCACAAATAATCTTAACAACATAACAATGTTTTCAACTCTGAAAATTAAGGGCCATTTGTGCTCAAAATTTATCCTATTTATAGAAGAAATGTGGAGAGAGAGAGAGGGGACAATGCCCTTAATGGAGGTGTAAAAACCTTAATGGTGGTGTAAGAGCATTAATGGTGGAAGACATTAACGAGGCATGGTGGAAGAAATATGCATTAAATGATGCATTTATGAGAGCATTTAAGAGGCATGGTGAGGGTGTAAGTCCAAGCTTGAGAAAGTGGACTTTGAGGGAGGGAAGCTTGAGAAAGTTGACTTTCTCAAGTGAGTTGAATTCCTAATTCCAAAATTAGGAATGTGACATCATTAGGAAAGGGGTTAAGATGAGATTAAGATTAGGATTAGTCTTAGCATGGGGGGAATAGGTTGGGATGAGTTTGAACCCAAGGTTAAGGTAGTCGAGGTATGTTAGGTTAGATAGAATATTAATGAAATGAATTATAATTAATATATTCATTCAAAAATAGGAAAATTAATTATTTTAAGCTTTTGATAATTAATTAGGACTATAGCCAATTAATTAGATTAATTAGGCTAGGGGATAGAATTTTGCAAGTGATGAGGTATAATTAGGATTTTATTTAATTCCTTTTA
>MU225083.1:3590157-3602635 GCA_018584345.1 Thuja plicata | reverse complement strand
GATCTTGATCATTAGTAAGACTTGTTTCTTTGTTCTTTTTATTATCCTCTTGACATGGATCCAGTCCAAAGGAAAAGATAGGAGTTTTAATCTTCATGAGGGATTCTTGAAGGATTGTTGGGGAATTGTCCAAAATAGGCCTTGAAGTACATGAAAGCTTAGGGTCTTTGATTTTAGGAGCATGGAATGTACTTGCTACAAGATATAGATTAGCTTGGATTTCTTTGAAAGGCATCCATTGAGGGTAGACATAGTTATCATGAAAAGCATTAGGATCTTTGTGTGATGGAGGATATTTGGATATCCTTGAAGCTTTGTCAGATGGAGGAATAACGGAAGAAGTAGAAGTAGCATGTAGCTCATTTCTAGACATAGGTTCATGATTTTGATCATGCTTGGGATTGGTATCTTCATATGATAATTCATTAGTATCGTCAACTTTGATTATGGCATCATCAATTAGATCTTGGATTTTATGTTTTAACTCCATGCAATGTAAAGTTTTATGCTCATTATTTTGATGAAAGGCACAGTAGGTACTCACTAATGACATTCCACATGAGGTGGTTTGAGGCAATGTGATGAGATTGTTTTCAAGAAGCTCTGCCAGCATTGTTGTATAAGATCGTCTCAAAGGAGTAAATGCTCTATCCCTTGGACATGTAGATCCACTTGAACTCTCCAAAGAGATGTTGGATTCAAGATTATGAGTACATTGATCAAAGATAGGATCGACATGATCCTGTGAAATAATCTCTTGATCAAAGATAGGATTACCATGAGTAGGTTTCTCCTTTTTTGAAGAATGTGAAGACATGCGTGTCTTCTGATCATAGAGAAGAGGAAAGATTGATCTTAGTGAAGACCCATTTGATGAGGTATCTTTTTCTTCTTTTAAGTCTTGAATTTCAAATTTTAAAGCTTGCATTTTCTTAGATAAGGTTTTAATGAGAATCTCTTTTTCCTTGGTGTTAAGACCATAGGGTTTATCCCATTTGTTTTCAGTCATCATAAGATTGTCTTGATCAAAGTCTTAGAATGGTGCCAAAAGGATTTCCAAATTGTCCCCAAATGTGTGAGTTTGGGTTTGATGTTTCAAAGTGATTGATTCCAGCCTTAGAGGGTTAGAATGCCCTGATAGTGAGTTGGGAACCAATGAGAGTCGATTGTTTAAAGTAAGTGACTCCAGCGTCAGAGGGTTAGAATGCCCTGATAGTGAACTAGGAATCAAGTTATTTAGTTGAGTGTAAAGACCACACGATTCAGGACCAATTATGAAGATCCAAAAGGACATGCAAGGTAGACTTATAAGCAAGTTGTGAAACAACGACAGATGGACCAGTAAAAGCAACAGGACCAGACTAAGGAGCCAAAAGGGTACCCAAATAAATTGATTTTCTCTGAGAAACAATTGTGCAAATGCCCTCTATCCTATATGCGACACTCTGAATGCGAGGTTTCTCTTAACTTGATGCGAGCTTTGATATCCCGGATGCACGCTTTGATATCCCGGATGCAAACTTTCTCCCTAGATGCAAGGCAAGATTTACCAGATGCGAGCCTTCTACCCAGATGCGATCTTTCTCCCCAGATGCGATGCAAAATTTACTAGATGCGACCCAGGATCCTAAATGTGACTTTCTGATGTTCTGTCAAGTTTTGTCTGATTTGTCTTGAAGTTTGTGCAAATTTGTCTGACAGTAGGTTGTTTTCAAGTCTTTCTAGTGAGTGAAAAATATAGCATGTAGCCAAAGAATTGAATTTTGTTGCTTGTTTGGATGATTTATCTTGTTAATGAACTTTCAGACACGTCACACTGATTTGTATTGTTAGGGGCGAACAAACATATTCTTACGCCCTATTTTCTAGTTAGAGGATAAAAATCCTTGCTCGTTGACTTAGGTACACACTCAAATGCTAATCAGAATATGGCCATCACCAAGCACGCAATGGCTCCAGTCATGATGCCATATTAGCCGACTCCAAACGCAAGTGAGGGCACGATATGACGAGTGTCTTGGGGCAATTACTTTTTTCCTTGCACAAGGATTATCATCCTTTCGGAGATGAATCAGGTAGTTTTGACTACAAAGTTTGTTGTTTATGATGGGGCAATCCGTTCGAAACCGTCTCCCATAGAATTGCACAAGGCAAAATTGAGGTGTATAGCCCTATGAGTACTCAAATATGTGTAGTCTTGCAAACAAGATTCAAGCGGCTCCGCTCTACACATACCCAAGCATGTTCAAGGAATGATGTCAGAATTTCAAGAACAAAATCGATTCCGTCTTCCGAGGCTTTGGCCTACAAGGAAACAATTATTTATAGTGAGTTGGAAGGGTTGGCGTAAAACCTGTCCTCACTTGGGTCGTTCCCGGTAGATTTTTTTCTCAATCGGCAGGCCCTCTACTGTTAAATAAGCATACAAAGGATTGGCGAGCGTAGGATTTCAAGATTTTTTATTATTCGAAAGAAGAAGAGCATACTCTCCTAGTCCATGTCGTTTTCTCTTAAAAAACTCCAATCAATGTTCATTCCCTCAAGCTATTTGAGCTCGATTTAGATATTCCTAGATTATGAGCATGTGAAAGCAAAGTTTGTTTGTTCAATTTCCCAAAAATTAGGTGATTTGCTTGTTCAATTACTATTTCCAAAATTTAGACAATGAAGTTGTTCAATTATCCCACAAAATTTAATGCTTTGTGTTGTTCAATTACTTTGCCAAAATGAAGTTAAACAGTGAGTTTGTTTGCTTTGTTTAGTTACCCCAAATGCCTTTCAAGTTTTAAATCAACGTTTTATTTTTTGATTTTTCTTAAAGGAAAAGAGCATACTTATCTGATTGATTTAAGAAATGAGTAGAAAATGTTCTTAGTGTAAAAAGCAAAATAAAAATGGAGCTCAAGACAAGGGGATGGCAACCTGCAAAACCACACATTAGGAATCCTTTTCCAACTCTTTTAGTGTTGACAACAATTTGCAAACATAAGTTAAGCTGTGAAAATATCAGAGACAACAAATATTCAAGTATCAGTGGTTAGATTTTTCAAATTGTAAGTACAAAGACCAGATGCAATCCTAGATTTTCTAAATGCGAATGTGTTTACCAGATGCGATGAAATGCTCCCAGAAACGATGAAATGCATACCAGATACGAGTCTTTACCAAAAACAACTCAGGGTATCCAGGATGCGAGCCTAGATTCTGCGATGCGAGGGCGTATATTGGATGCGGGCCTTTATCACAAAAAATGAGCCTGTACCTGAAACCTGTGAAGACAAATTAGTGAAAAATGGATGCAAAATGAGGCAAAGTCTGAAAAATTGCCCCACGGTGGGCGCCAGAAATCTGTGTATTTTATGCACGTGATAAGAAAGACACAACACTTCAATAGATCATTATATTAGTGAAAAAACATAAAAAAAACAAGGGTTTCAAGATAAACACTAAAACCGATCTATTGCTTCCTATCTAGGAGTTTGAAGAATGCAATAATCATGCCCTCAGATTATGCACAAATCAGTGACATATACAACCTAAGAATGGAAGATTTGAATAAAAACTAATCTAAATATTCAAGAAACATGCGTATTAGCTCTAAAAATGAAGATAGTAACAATGCACAATATCAAAGCTAAGATGCACTATAGATTCACAATTAATCTCAACAACATAACAACACTTTCAACTCTAAAAATTAAGGGCCATTTGTACTCAAAATTTATCTTATTTATAGAAGAAATGTGGAGAGAGAGAGGGGACAAGGCCATTAATGAAGGTGTAAAAACCTTAATGGTGGTGTAAGAGCATTAATGGAGGAAGGCATTAATGAGGCATGGTGGAAGGAATATGCATTAAATGATGCATTTATGAGAGCATTCAAGAGGCATGGTGAGGGTGTAAGTCCAAGCTTGAGAAAATGGACTTTGAGGGAGGGAAGTTTGAGAAAGTTGACTTTCTCAAGTGAGTTGAATTCCTAATCACAAAATTAGGAATGTGACATCATTAGGAAGGGGGTTAAGATGGGATTAAGATTAGGATTAGGCTTAGCATGGGGGAATAGGTTCGGATGAGTTTGAACCTAGGGTTAAGGTGGTTGAGATAGGTTAGGTTAAGGGGAATGTTAATGAAATGAATTATATTTAATATATTAATTCAAAATAGGGAAATTAATTATTTAAGCTTTTGATTGCTTTTGATAACTAATTAGGACTATAGCCAATTAATTAGATTAATTTAGGCTAGAAGATAGGTTTTTGCAAGTGATGAGGTATAATAGGGATTTATTTAATTCCTTTTAAATTAATTACCTTAGCCATGTTTTGATTTGAATTGATTTGATTGGCTTATGTGATTAATAAAATTTAGTGATTAAATCACTTAGGAGATTAAATTTTGATTTGAAAGAATTATGCCAACCGATTGAAGAGTTGTCTTGACATAATTAGGGGTATGATCACACTTAGGGAAAATAGGGTCTATGGTCAGAGCAAACCAAATTAGGATGGTTACAGGGGTATGTACCTCAAAGGAAAGAATGACTTGCACAATTGATGTTGTTAGGTCTCTTCGTCAAAGAATTTTAGACGTGCTGGTTAGCAGTGATTCCTTTATGCCTACTTGTGACCTCTCCTTACCATATGCTGAGCTTTCTCGGACCTATTCAAAGATGAGATCTGAGGCCGCTACTTTAATCTGAATTGTCAGTACTTCAGGATGCTTTCAAATCACATTCTCTATAAAAGGCCCTCCAGCAGATGACTTAAGTATAGATACTGCAGTAGATTTAGCATCAAAGTTTGTAGTGTCAAAGGATGCATTTTTTGAATATGGGAGAGAGATAAGCTTTTGAGAGTTTGAAGGCTATAAGACAATAGCTTGTGGCCACTGCAGGATATTTGAAATGTGTTCAGGGCAATTTGCATATTAGTATTATTGTCTTAATGTTAGGTGCAATTGCTTGGATGAAAGAGTTACCAACTAAGCTAAATCCAGTCATAAAACCTCTCATGTCTTCTTCGAATAGAGAATAGGAAGAAGTCTTACAAATGATGGCTATTGAAGCAGTAGTAGAAATCATTTCACGATGTGTTGGACGCATTACAAATGAATACAAATGAGTTAAATATATAGAGGAGAAGGACCCTATTCTTATGAGTTGATACTGCTGTTGGCAGAGAATTGGATGATGCCCATGCTAACATATCAAAAGGGTAAGCTTATGCCATCTCAAACGTAGACAATAAGGAGATAAGTATTTTGAACCTCTGAATAATGTTCATGAATCTTTTATGTTGTTCTTACTTTAGAATAATAACGTATGTATTCTTTTTAGCATTGGTCTGATTATTTCTCTTCAAGGTAGTTTAACTCTATGAATTGTTATTAATATCCCTTGATTGCAGGATTTAATCAAGGAGCATAAGGATGTTAAGTAGATTGCATTTTTTAAGGGGCTGTGAGTTTGCTTTGGCTCATGATCGTTGTGCATATATTAAGTTGAGAAAAATTCAGTATCTTGGTGGATTCTAAATACTTTCTTCTAGTTTGTGACTTATAATATCCTAGTCGTATCAGCACAACTTGCTCGGGAACTTTCATGGTGGTAGATTTGGGTGGCATTTTGTATTATCTTGTCATGAAATATCGACTTAGTGGAGTTTGAATCACCCATATCGACATCTTCTGAGTTGTTTCAGTGAGTAGAGATGGTAACTTCATATCTAAAGGTGACAAAGATGAGACACAACTATAGGTCTAGCTCATTTGGTGTATCAACAACAAAGAGACTAGATGGATTGAAGAGTATGAGAAGGAGAAAGAGCTTGATGCATTCTGTGAGGAAGTCAAGAAGACTGAAGGATGAAGACAAATTGCTGTCATAAGGTTGAGTTGATTACACATAACCAGAGTCATCTTTCAAAAGAAGAACCTTCTCAGATTATCTTATGACCAGTTTCTTCTAAGAGGAGGAATTCCATTTAGAGGGGAGTTCAATTCCAGATAATCTCCTTGCAATCTATGAGGTAGCAGGGATCAAGAGGGAGTTGTGAAGAAGTGAAATGTTAGCTAAGAGGGTTGCAGTGTTGCAAGGCTAGGTGCTAAAATCTATGATAACTCTCTTCATTCATAGAGAACAAAATTGCAAAATCAATTTGGACTTGACATTAGTAGCTTCAAAAACTTTCAATTTAGTATAATTTGGGTGAGGTCAAGAAGGACAGTCCTAGACTTTAGCATATCAGAAGTTTCAAAGGTGTGTGTTGTAATCATTTCTCTAAGGCAAGCATTGCAGGAAACCTTGAACGAGGAGGTCAAGAGGTTGATGCAAGTTCTTGAAGATTCAGAGGGAGAGTGCCGAATCCTCTGCACAGGATCAACAAGCTTGTGTAGTAGTGTGACTGCTAAAGCCCCTTGTTTGGTCAAACATTGGAATCAACTCTAATTTATTTTTGATAATCAAAGTTGTGGAGAATGATGCTCTTGCTGAGAGAGATTCTCATCTTCAGTGATTCTTGTTAATGAGTTCTTCTTCGTGAGGGAGAAGTTTGAGGTTCAATCCCTTGTTAATGAGTTCTTCTTTGTGAGGGAGAAGTTCAAGGTGCAATCCCTTGTTAATGAGTTCTTCTCTGTGAGGGAGAAGTTTGAGGTGCAATTCCTTGTTAATGAGTTCTTCTCCATGAGGGAGAAGTTCGAGGCGCAATCCCTTGTTAATGCATTCTTCTTTGCGAGAGAAGTTTGAGGTGAAAGCCCTTGTTCCACCCTTTGGGAGTAGCCATGGTTGATCCATCCTCTGGGAGTAGCCATGGTGGAAGTCATGTGTGAGACTCCATGACTTAGTTTTTCTTGTTCTTTCACCCTCTGGGAGTAGCCATGGCGAATGTTATGCTGAGACAACAATTTTGTTTTGAGAAAATCTGTGATGAGATTATTTTTTTGGCATTTCTTTTGCAGCTCTTTGTACTTGTCATTCTATATGAAAGATCTCTCTCTTGCTAAGAGGCAGTGTTAAAGTTGAGGTAGTTGCGATAGTGCTCCTTCATACCTGTGATAATATGCTTTGGGCTATCTCATAAATACATGTGTGATGATGGACTGCGAAGTTCTAGTTTCTCTCTATGCATCTTCGAGAGTTGCTTCTTCAACTCATCTGATACTCCTCTGGGTGTATGTTTGTGCTTGTTGTTTGTTACTTCAGATGCTTTATATTTTTTCTGGATGTGGAGTGTCGTTCTACTGTTATTATTTCTTCTCAGCTGAGAGCTTTAATGGACTTCCTTGCATGATCATTTTTTTCCTTATCATCGGGTTTCTTCTATTATTCATCTTCTCTTGACCGCTGGGAAATGGTGACATGGCACCGTAGCTCTTATTACTTGGCAACATGTTTTCTTCATGTGTTGAGTGTCGACCATTTATGTTATAGATTCCATCAACACTTATCATGAGTTTTTATCAATACGTCATCGACCTTTCTTTCTTCAACGGTTATGGGTGTTACTTTGTGTTCATTTGGCCATGTGGATTTGTGATGACATGACATGGGTCTTCATTGTGTATGAGTTGGCTCATGATATGCCTTGTGTAGTGATGCCCAACTCTTTAATGTTTGTTAGTTCATTAACACGGGTCTTTTGGTATTCAACAAGAAGAAGCCTATTCATTCTTTTTTGGGTTGCATAGTATATATGTTTTTGTGGAGTATTGCAAGCGGACCATCATTCTGAGAATTGACGGTGACCTTTTGTATGAAGTTGTGTTATTCTCGTGTCTGGAGAATACGTTTTGTACTATAGAAAGTGAGTCATTTTTCTGAGTACAGGATCATTTCGATATGTGATCTGAGAACAAAAGATTTATGTGTTGATTCATTCTCATTGAATATATTATCTGTGAGACGCCAAAGTGATCAAACTCTGTATAAGGTTGATTGTTAGATTGTTAAGTGTTAACAATCAAAAGCTTGAGATCTTTGAATCTGTTTTGGCATTCAATAAAATGATCTATATTTTGTGGGCTGGGTTTTTTTCCTTCAAGTAGGAGGATTTTCCCATGGTATCTCAGGTGTTTATGTGTTTTTGGTTTACTTGTTATTTATTGATGTTATGTAACGTGCTTATCTTATGTATGACCTATCCATGGGTCCCGTGGTAATGTGGAAAGAAGATCTTAATGCGTGACCTATCTTTTGAGTTTGATACTAGCGTGCTAAGCTTTAATGATTATTTCAATATTGTTATTCATGCTCACATGTTTGATAGGCTGACTTATTATGGAGTTATATGGGTATATATATAGATCGTCTTTTTGGTTTCATATATGGGTGTGGATAATAGATGCAAAGTGCGAAGTTATGCGAAGGTGAGTGTAGGGGTTATGTGGAAGAGAAAAAAATAGTTACCATAAGGAGATATAATATTCAAAGCTCGTGCAAAGAGGTAGTGGAGGAGTTTTGTAGTCGATCCCTATTTGGATCTACTATAGACAGTTACTGTGATCTTAACAGGAACTGAATTCATGCATATGAAGATGCAACTTCATCAGTTCAAGTTTTGATTATACGACTATTTTTTATATTAGCTGTGATAGATGGTTTTTTTGTACTTAGAGCAGCTAGCTCGACCGACAGTGAGCCTACCTACAGTGAGCATCTCGGCAGTGAGCCTTCATTGTAAAAATCACCTTAATCGATGTTCTTTGTCATGAGAATTAGCTTCTTCGTGGTTTTTCCCATCTTGGGTTTTCCACATAAATTTGGTGTTTATTGTGTATGGTGTTCTTGTTTTCTTTCAAGTTCATTTCTTCTTTGATTATCTGATTGAATAAATATTGCTACCAGATCAATTAAGTTTGAAAATATTCTTGGATAATTGATTCACCCCCACTCTCTCAGTTATCTGGATCTATTCAACAATCCTATGGTCATCTCTCTCTCTCTCTACATACAAGTTGACTCAAGTCATTAAATATATTAAATATTTTTCTTTTATTTATGACTTTTGTATGTACCCTACACTCAACAAGCAAAAAATCAAGCAAAATCGAGCCAAATTTAGATAATGGACCAACAAGGTTGAACAACACATAGTTGAAGATAGTGAGAAGGCTCAAGTTCAAACAATGGGTGTGGAGAATGTTGTTTGGTGTGCTCGTTTAACCATGGGCAATGACTCAGATCAATTTTGCCCTCCCAACCATAGACGATATATGACTATTGTTTCCCTTGAGCACTTCTCTTCTAAATAACGCAGATATGTTGTAGGAGTGTGTGTATTCTATGATAAGAGAGGAAGATCCATTCTTCCTTTATACCTATCGGTAGTGCCCCTTCAAGGGATGCCACTCTTCCAAGTCGACCCCAATAATTATATTATCACAACCTTTATGTTATCTATGTCGACTTGAAGGAATCTGACCATAGCTACAATTAACATTAATACTCCCTTTTAGCTAGGGAGGAATCCTTCTCGATAGCTGAGTTATGTAAAGATATCCACCATGGCTACTCCCAGAGGGTGGGTCCATCATGGCTACTCCCATGAATGGAAATGCAAATGAACACAAGTGCTCATCATGGAATCACTCAACGAGATGTTGTCATCTTATTATGACGTTCACCATGGCTACTCCCTGAGGGTGAATAAACACAAGTACAAAGTCATGAAGTCTCTCACATGACATCCACCATGACTACTCCAAAAGGGTGGATCCGCCATGGCTACTCCCATAGGGTGGAACAAGGGCTTTCAGTTCAAACTTCTCTCTTATAGAGAAAAATGCATTAACAAGGGCTTGCACCTCAAAATTCTTGCTCATAGAGAAGAATGCATTAACAAGGGCTTGCACCTCGAACTTCTCTCTCACATAGAAGAATGCATTAACAAGGGCTTGCACCTCAAACTTCTCTCTCATAGAGAAGAATGTATTAATAAAGGTTTAGGCATATCAGATACACCAAAGATCTAGATATACAACAACATATATCAAATGCATCCTTAGGAATGATATCATAGACTAGTCAAGCCGAATCATCGACAATCATATATTCCCTAAGGACAACAGGGCAAGGCCCCTCTCTCTCTAATTTGAAGAGAATCATCCCTTCAATATTCCAAATTATTTAGGAACTCAATCGTGATGAACCAACAGGTTTAGGGGGCCCTCAGGAAAATCGCTATGTTCTTGACTTAAAAGGCACACTTGTACAATGGTATAATGTGGTACAAAGATTATCACATTCTGATCGCATACCATATCGAGTGGACATCTTTGAGATCACAACATACTGGCAATCACTGATCAACATCATCAACATATTTGCAATATCCGCGACCCATACTTGCCCGAGCATTCAACGATTTCAATCTAGGTTTCACATATCAATACTAAAGCGGTCACACTCAGAGCGATACTCATAGCAGTGCCACACCATTTTAAGAACATACAAAGTTATCGAATCCCATAACAATTAACGCCTTTGCTACCTTACAATCACCATTGGATGCATTCTCTGTTCATACTTATCTGTGATTCTAATATCGCTAAGAGCGACATCCATTTACAATCACATCAGTGGTAGAGCAAGCAGTGATATACATGGTCGACACTTGCAGATTAGATAAGAAGGAATGAACGTATTCATCTCCTCATTATTGGCGATTGAAGGCATTACACTTGGATCTGATCCGAGCCACACATTTTGGCATCATTAGTGAAAGTCAGTGACAACCATATTTGCTTATTGCATACTTGTCGAGCGTCCCTCTATCCACCGATCGGATCCGAATTACCCACATCATGATTGTAGCACATTAGACATATCAGATACACTAGAGATCTAGATATACAACAACATATATCAAATGCATCCTTAGGAACGATATCATAGACTAGTCAAGCCGAATCATCGACAATATTGTTATTGGAGAGGCTTGAACTCTTCATACACGAAGCGATACATACTTCATTACTTCACATTGCGAATCAGACTTTGTTCATCTCCATCATAGACTATCACAATCAGAACGGAGCATTCAGATGGTATCTCAGACATAATATATCAGATCACCAGTTATTGAGAGGACACGACATTGAGACAAAAGCGACTTTGTATCCACACCTTCCTATTGTTATTAGCAAAATTATCTATAACATAGGAGCCTCTCAACACCATAAAGATCCTTAAGACCGAGCTGCTCTGATACCATGTTGTTTGGTGTTCTCCTTTAACCACGGGCAATGACTCAGATCATTGTTGCCCTCCTAACCATAGATGATATACGACTATCGTCTCCCCTGAGCACTTCTCTTCTAAATAATGTAGATCGACTATTGGATTGTGTATCCGATGATATGAGAGGAATATCCATTCTTCCTTTATACCTATCGGTAGTGCCCCTTCACCAAGGGACACCACTCTTCCAAGCCAGCCCCAATAATTATATTGCCATAATAATTATATTATCAATATAATTATATTAACACAATAATTATATTATCCAAGTAATAATTATATTATCAATAATTATTATCACAACCTCTATGATATCTATTTCAACCTGAAGGAATCCGACCATAGCTACAATTAACATTAACATAGAAGGGTCAAGATTGCTTCCTTCTACTGATATGGATGAGCATACGATTCAAGCTAAACATGTGGAGAGAAAATTTTCTTATAGAAATTTAGATCATTTACTTAACATGGATGTGGAGAAATTGAAATTTTGTTGAACAACCTAGACATGTTATTAGGAGGTCAATGAATAGAATTGCAAAGGAAATAATTTCTCATTTCGAAAATCTTGATACTTTTGAACAAACCCAACTGTTATCAATTGTACTTTGTAATTAGCTAAAAGAGGCATTACAATCGTTGGGTGTAGATTCAACATTGAAAAAGAGGAAAAGTTCTAACCTACAAAAAGATTATGTTGAAAATGTTAAGAAAGGTTTGGGTTCCATTCGGAAACAATCTCGATCAATGGATAAGGCTATTTCAAGGAGAGGGATATTGATGCAGGAGCATCCTGGGTGTAAGGGCAATCTTGCATCACCCAAAAATATTTCTGTTTTCTTTTCAATAAGGGCTACCTTGTGCAGAGCTGCTATTTATGGAAACTTGCTATTTTTAGTAAGTTGGCCATACGATCTCGAAATGTTCTGATTTTGCATGTGGAGGTTCATCTTAGTCATATCAGCTTGCCAGTAAAGTTTCATGGCTAGATCAGGTCTAGTTTTGAAGATATTGAAAATTTTCGGTATTGAAAACAGGGTACAGAAACTTCGAGCTCAGTTTTGAAGGCTTTAGAGGCCCCAGATGAGGTCTTAACTTGGGCTCGATGATGTTTACATAATCAAGTTGTTGTAGAGCGCTTCGTGGCATTTCCGAAATGGGGTTATAATAGTCAATCGAGTCAACTGGTGATGACTTATGGTCTCCGGAAGTTGGGTCACCTGAAATAGCAGAAAATAATTT
>MU225083.1:3562292-3577575 GCA_018584345.1 Thuja plicata | reverse complement strand
TAGTAAGTTGGTCGTTTGAACTTAGAATGTTCTAATTTTCTAGGTGAAGGTTCATCTTAGTCATATAAGAATGCCAGTTGAATTTCATTGCCAGATCATCTATATTGGCAAAGTTATTAAGGATTTACTGTTGAGATTTTAGGGTACAAAACCTTTGAGCTCAATTTTCAGGACCTTAGAGGCTCCGGATCGAGGTCGAACCCCTAGTTGACTTGCGCTTTGCTAGTCAGGCACTGTAGATCGCGATCTCCCCTTTCCAGAAAGTGGTTATAATAGCCAATCAGAGCTATGGTTCAAAAGTTATGGCTTTCAGAAGTTGGGCTACCTAATCTTATATTTTGTAAATATTTAAAGCCGACCCTTTTGTAATAAAAGTGAAAAATAATTAAATGCTAAGGGTAGTCGGCCTTAATGGCTAGATTTTTGGAACCTTCTCGGGCGGTGGAAAATTGCCTATTTAAGGAAGGCCCGTGGTGTTTTCTGGGGCAGTTCTGGGTGGTTATTTGAGGCTTCGTCCTACAGATTATTGTAAGGGATGCCCATGTGGCTTTTGATATTGTAATTCTGAAGTTTATAATTCCACATTTGTGGAGCCAATAAGAAGCCAATTTTCTATTTTTGCAAATTTCTGTTGTTTCTCTTTGTTTCTGTCATGTGCTGAGTGGTATTAAGGGGAGTCCCCTTCATCATCCGATCAACCCTGTCAATGTGGTGATCTGTCTAAATGCGGAGCCGGTGAGAGCCGACTCTAAAAAATCTCAAATAAATACGAAGAGCGTGACTCCATCGTTAGGCCAAGTATGAAGGATGTACAATGACCCCATCAAGAGTCTCCATATAGTGCTTGACATAGGAGGCCATCCTGGGACAAAGCCCTCCAGGAGGGTTGCACTAGGTCGTGGTGATATACTGTCTATATATGTCCAATCTGACATGGTCATTCAACTCCTGTTGTGAGGGGAGGAGGTGGGTGGGAGCATCCAAGGAAAACTGAAATGGGGGTAGATGATCAATTGAGATCCCCATAGAACCCAGCAAGGCTGCGGCCTGGGCATACCAACAATGAGCTCTACCAGAGGGATCAACACTAGAAAGGGCCAAAGAAGAGAAGTTAGCAAGATAAGGGTATCTCTGCCAACCAACAACAGAATCAGAAAATCCCCGGAGACGGTGAAGGAACCAGACCAGATAAAAAATGGCTGCAAGTCTAAAAGGATGAGCACCAAACTCAGCAAGGATAACATTGTGAGGAGTAGAACGATGACATCTGATGAGGTGCCGAAGGAGGAGGATCTGAACTCTCTCAACAGAGGTCCAATCTGACTCAAGAAGAGAGGGCCCCCACACAACAGAGTCGTAAAGCACCGTTGGCCTGACTAAAGAATCAAGGAGTGCCAACTTGGACCTGATGTCCTGAAAGTGATGTCTGAAGAACTGTCTTTCAAGCAAAGCCAAGGAGCCCAACCCCTTGATGAACTGAGGCTGCATAGCAGGTCTCAAGATGAAATGGGGACCAGAGAACTTAACCCCAAGGTAAGTATAGGAGGAAGAGATCTTGATCTCCGAGCTTTGAAAATAGAAGTGAAGATGAGAAGTCTTCACACAATTGAAGACCATCACCCGGGTCTTGCCCAGGTTCACAACCAACTGTCGAAGCTCACATAAGGAAGTCAAACCATCAAGGAGTCTCTGTAAACCCTCGGGGGAGGAGGCCAAGATGACCACATCATCGAAAAATAAAAGAATGAAGATCAACACATGATGCAGATAGCAACCGTCGTCAGGGAGAGAGAGATCCTAGAGGAAAGCCTCGAGCTTGTCAATGTAAATGCCAAAAAGTGTAGGAGAGAGAGGGAAGCCCTGCTTCACCCTGATGGTACTCTTGATCAGCTCGGAGAACCCCTGTGGAGTCCTAAATCTGCCCACCACATGCTCGTAAAGCCTCATAATAGCAGTCAGAAGAATCTCGGGGATCCCAATGTCTACTTGTCTTTGGAAAAGGGCCACCCGAAGAACTGAGTCAAAAGCCTTGTGGAAATCCACAAAGAAACATTAAACCTTCGTTGAGCGGCGGGCCTCCTCGATAATGGTCCGTAGTGTCAAAATGTGATCCATGGTCTGAAAATCAGTCCGAAAGCCTGCTTGCCCCTTCGCACGACACTAGCGACGGTCGAGCTCTCCGGATAAAATAGTGTTCAAAACTATAGCATAGATTTTGGCAAAAGTGTGCCCAACCATGATGGTTCTGTAGTTCCTGGGGTTCGTGGCCGCACCAGTCTTATGGATCTGGTAAATGATGTGTCGAGACCAAGAATGAGGAAACGCAGTGCAAACCACTCCGTTGAAGAGCATAGAGAGAAAAGAACCCAGAACACCGATACCAAGTTTGAAGAGTTTCGCTTGGAATCCTTCCTCATCAGCTGTCCTACTAGTGCTCATCAAACTAATCGCCTCGCAGGTGTTGTAGAATGTGAAGAGATGGAAAGAGGGTGATGGAGTGAGGTGGAAAGAGGGCTGGTCGAGGATGTCATAGAGAATGGAAGTGTGGGAGATCAGTGAGCGAAGATCCAGGGTGGAAGGAGGAGGAGGATGGCGGGGAAACAAAGTGTGCCAGAAGAGCTTGGGGGAGCTCTAGAGGGAAGCATAGAGAGATCGACACTGCATCGAGTCAAAGGCACGTTTCTTGGGGTGGAGGAAACGACGGTAAGAGAGTCTCAGCTGGGTGAAGGAGTGGGAGCGAGTGGAGAAGGCAGAGCAAAAAAAACGGTGGAAGGTCTTACAGTCCTCATCAAACCACTGGTTCATAGGACAAGTGTTCTTGCATTGGAGATTGTGAGTTAAAGGTGTGGTATGGTGGGGAATGGAGAGGAGTGCAGAATCCCAAAGAGTGGCCACAAGAATGTCGAACATGGAGGAGGTATCTCAGGTCTCAGAAAAGGGGGCAAGCGAGAGGAGTCATCTGAGGTGAAAAACAAAGAGATCCTAGTCACTCTCTGAGAAACGAAAGGAGGTGCGGTTGAGGGTTGGAAAAGGAAGAGGAGGAGAAGGAGTGGATAAGGGGGGAGGGGAGACTTTGATGGAAATACTGAGGAGAGCGTGATCAGTGAGAGGGAGGCGAGAGATAGTGAAATGGTGAATGAAGGGGACGAAGGAGGCATAAGATAGAGAATAGTCCACGACACTCGAACCGCCACAGTGAGGCCAACAGGTGAAGGATCCAGATTCAGGAAAGCAAGGGAGCCCATTTAGGATCACAAGGTCTGAGGACTCATAGAGCTGGAGAAGATGGGGATTGTATCTCGTGAGGGGGGCCTTGCAATAATCATATGAACACTGCAAACCCAGAATAAGCGGGTCAGTCTCAGAAGTACAATCAGAGTCAACACCATGATCATGAAGGGGAGTTTGAAGGTCTCTGGTTCGCGCATTGATGTCTCCAAGAATAATGATGTCACCCATGGCTGAGAACCTAATAATGTGTTCAAGAAGGTCCTCGTAAGGATCATCACACTCAGTGTTGTAAATAGCATAGGATGAGGAAGCCGGTGGAAAGTAGCACACAACAATATAGATATCTCTGTGATGTGATGTGATATGACCAATACGAATCCACATGAATCTGGTAGAGCTGTCAGAATGAGCAATAGAAGTAGAACTAAAGAGATGGTCATTGATAAGAAAAGCGACCCCACCAGAACCCCGGACCCCACCAGAAGATTTGACCTCATCCTGAAAGACAGAAAGCCACTGGTATCCAGGAAGGACCGGTAGAGGACGGACAGGACTCTCGTGAGTCTCCGTAACAGCCAGAACATCTGTGGAACCAACATCATCCTGAAAGAGACCCGGTAAGGACCATAAAGTACCATTACCATTCCAGCACTTGACAAGCAGAGAACAGCTATGACGTTCTCTCTTGTCCATCTGCTAGTGAGAACGTCATGCAATATTGGCGGTCTATCTCGATACCCAACTGCTAGGAGGAGAATTGCGAATAACTGCCCTGAAGTTATGAATAACAGCCCACTTACCATTGCGCCTAGCCTTAGCCATGAGGCTCCTAGAATGCTTCAACTCTGCCAGTTGAGATTTTGTGAGGTCCTCATCTAAGTAAATCTTAGGGGAAAGAGGGAATAAATTCATCTTCTCCCTAAGATCCCGTAGCCTGTGATAGGGGGAGAGAAACCAGATAAAGAAAATGTCATCCTTTCCTAACCAACACCTATCGAGTGTGATGTCTGAGATGCCAAGCTGGTCCGTGAGGAATGAGTAACCAGCCACCATTGGGTCAGCATTGGAGGAGAGACTACAGACACATAGGTTTAATTCATGAGTCCACCTCACACGCTCATCGTCCAACTTCCCTTGAACCAACTTCTCAACACCTGAAAGGGGTGCAACAACAGTAGAGTTGCACAAGGAGGCCCAAGTATTCACCTTGTCTTCAGTTTCCATCAACAGAGAGGAATGCCTCTCCACAATCTTAGATTGTTTCTCTTTGATAGTGTCCAATTCCTTGAGCTACACAAGAACAAAGTTCAAATCCGATCTGAGGACTGCAATTTCAGCGACTAGGGATTGCACAGTATCCCAGAGAGTATGATTCTTAGCTTCCAATTTATTCCACCGATCAAAGAGTTTAATAGAGAGTGAGGATGATGTAACAACGTCCTCTATGAGGGTTGCATTGTCAGTCTCAACAATATTCAGGCGGTCAACGAGTTGCTGGAGTGTGACTGGATCAGGTAGCAGATCAGGCATTCTGTCAAACAGTTCACAGACAAAGAGATGTCTGCACTTTGAGGCCAAACCACACCCTTTCCCAGGTCACATGAACTGAACCCCTGGTCTAGAAGGTCGTCTCTTTCCTATCGTAGACTAGGCCCTTGCCCTTTCACTACCTTCCTGCCTATCGTCACTTTCCTACTTGCCTGCTAGTCCACCAACAAGCCCTCCTGCTTCCTGTGTGTTGCTTGCATAGAATCCACCATGTTCCTGCTGGCCTACCAACGAACCCACCTGCAGGCCCTGTTTCCTGTCTGCGTGCCTTGCGTGAAAGAAAAGAAAAGAAATGTTTTGTTTTGTTTTTGTCGTGGTGCTTGTCTACTTGCCCTCCTGCGGGACTTGCTGCTCCCTTAACTAGGTTCTTGCCTGCGTGCCCACCTGCGGGTCCTACTGCTCACCTGCGTGCACACCTCACGCTGCTGTCTTCCCTTCTCGCATGCGATGGATGCTAGTTGGAACTTCTTATGGAATTTTTTACATCTCTTCAATGCGAGGAACAAATCCATAAAAATTCCCAAGACCCCAGTTGGTAAATTTTGAGAACATGGATGAACAAGTCTGCTACAGGAATTCTGGTGGCAGCAGCTACATGAATTCTATTAACCAGCAAGGATGTAGTTTGAGGATTTGTTCTGAATGGTGAATATGGAATTTGGTCATCAATGGTCTGTAAGGGATAGGGAGTGTACAAAAACCTAAATTAATAATATGTTCTAAAAGAACTTTTTTTGTTTTCATTGAATAACATACACACACTGTGTCTATGTAGTGTTCAAGAGAAGAATGTAAGTATTGTGTATTTTTTTTAATATGCTTGGGAGATCTGTGTTTCACCGATGGAAATGAGAGAAAAATCTTGTGTGCCATTCTGAATAGAGCATAGAGACACTTCCAAAGGAGATTGTGAGAGAGGTCATGAACATGTCAATAATGTTAATAATGTTTGATTAAATTTGATGAGAATGAAATTGTTTCCTTGTTGTAATCTATGATTAATTTAGAAATAGAGTCTCTGCATTATTTTTTTTTTAGTGTGTTGAAGAAGTTACAAGCAAGAGGTATGTTTTTTTTGCATTAGTGGTTTCAGAGCTAGTGTTCTTGAGCATGCAAGTAGATTGTTGATTTTCAGGTAGCTTGGCACCACAACATGAGGATAGAGTTGTGAGAAGTCCCTGAGTGTGTAAATAGATCACCAAATATAAGGCAATTTGTACCAAATTTCTTGAAGTGAGTTGAAGTGTATCTCTGTCTACAAGCAAATTGGCAAGCAGAGAGACAATTTTTAACTGAGATAATGAGTTTGGAAGTGAAAGTAGAATCACCAATTTGAGGCAAATTTGCACTAGAAACTTATACATTAGGTATATGAAAAGAGAAGAGAAATATAAGATAAAGGTAAAGTAAGTATTTCGTGCAACACAATGAAGGGAATAGATGTGAGACCAAGACTCCAAATTTTGGACTTAGAAGAAAGAATCGATCTTTGTAGAATTCATAAATAGATAATAGAGATACGAAAAATAGCATGTATGACTGATGAGATAGACAATGATGGAAGGGACTTTTGGAAGTTTGATTAAAAGACACGGTGATGTTAGAAAAAAAGAGAAGATCAGGGAAAAGAATGAGATTTTAGATATGAAAGAGATGGTGTAGAATGGGATGAATGATCTCATGAACAAAGTGGCCATATTGACCGAGCTAATAAAAAACAAGACTATAGTTTTAGAGTTCAGTTTAGAGAAACTTGAAGAGGTAACGACATTGAGTGTTGATGATTTGAGTAGTACAATAGATAGTGATAATGACACTATATTTGGTCATAATTTTGAAGATGAAGATGTGATTGAAGAAATTCTTGAAGAAAGTAAATGCATAGAAGACATGGGAGTTTTTATGACAAGTTAAGAAGATATTCAAAATGTGGAAATTGAGATGATGGACTTTGTAGGTCCTAAATTTGATGAATAACTTAGTGAAGGTGAAGAAGATGTGGTAACAAACAATGGCACTGAAAAGGTTGCAATGAAAGAAGTAATGCGTGATATTTTTAATTTTTATGATGAAAATGAGAGAGGATTGTATGTAGATAAAAATAATAAATTAGATCTAATATGAATATAGATGTTGCGGTAGTAGTAAAAGAACATGTGAAAGATGTAAAGTTGTACTTTTTTGAGCTAGTGAAAGATGATTTGCATGTTGAGACGAATGAGGTAGTGAATACATAAAAGATGGCACATATGGATGTTGTTAGTGTTGAATTACAAGAAGAGAAATATTTGTATGATAAAGAAGAGGGTGTGAGAAATGAGGATGTTGTGGTAGAAGGTGAAAGAACAGTTTTAGCAGTGGCAGAGGAGGCAATGCTTTATTTTCTTGAATTTGATAAGAATAAAATTGATGTGTGTGAAGAAGAAATGAAAAATGAAGTCTTCTATTTCCATGAGTTTGTTAGTATAGATTTGTCTACAGATATTTGGAAGGGTAGGGCAGAAGCATTAAATTCTATGGTGGTAAAGAAGAGTGAAGTACAAATTTCATGGAGAAAGATGGAAAGTGCTCCAAATAGATATTGGAAATTGGAAGAAGATAATTTTTTAACGTGAAATTGCCATAGCGATGGAGTTTGTTGTAGATTTTTCAAAATATTAAAGGGTTATTCTATCACTCAACTCCACTTTTGTGAGCCTATGCTAACAAAATTTCTACCAGTTGTGCTTGATGTTGGAGCATCCATCTTGTCTATACTAGAGTAGAAAGATTTAAAATACAATGATATCTTAAAGACACGTGTAACAACAAACTCCACAACCTCTATCAACATTAATTAAGAAAAGTAACGATATGAATCAAGGAAGCGGCTAAGTGGAGAGTGGAAGGGTAAGGAATTAAGGAAAAATAAAGAAAATGTTGTGGGATATGAAGGAGATGGGGGACCTACATAAAGAGGGAGGAAAACTAAATAAAGGCAAAGACCGAAGCATGGGAAAAGAAGGTGGGGCCACAAAGCAGTTATAAAGAGCATGACTAATAAGCTACGATTTTTTTTCCTACATATAGAGGCAAGGAGAACCCCTGCATGAGGAAGGGGGAAGTATAATAGACATTTTGTTTTGGGTAGTTTGGATTGCATGGAGGAGATAGGGTAGTGGCTTCATGAAAAAGAACAGGCATCAATGGATTGTAAAGGGGCAAGGAGTGTGCAACAACTTGAATTAGTAATATGTTTTGAAAGAAATTTTGTTATTTCCATTTAATAACATATCCACACTATGTATATGTTGTGTTCAAGAGAAGAACGTAAGTATTGTGTGTGTTTTTAAATATGTTTGGGAGATCTGTGTTCAATGATGGAAGCGAGATAGAAAAAGATTGTGTGTTCTGAATAGAGTATAAAGACAATTCCCAAGGAGATTATGAGTGAGGTCATGAACTCGTCAACAATGTAAATAATGTTTGAGAAAATTTGATGAGAATGAAATTGTTTCCTTGTTGCAATCTATGTATAATTTATAAGTAGAGTCTCTATATTATTATTTTTTTATTAGTTTTTTGAAGAAGTTGTAAGCAAGAGGTCTATCTTTTGCATCAACTACTAGGTGCTAAGTGGCGGTGGGGGGGGGGGTGGGGGGTGAATCAACACAATAAATTTTTTAACAAATATATCTCAGATCTCAATTAATCCAACCAAAAATCAATGGAAAATAAAGTAATGACTTCATACACACATGAACACTAGATTTACGTGGAAAACCCAAGATGGGAAAAACCACAATGAGAAATGTACTGATTGTATCCAAATATTTGATTATGATATTTTAGGATAGAAGCCAAGGAACTCACTTTACCTACCAATTTAGGTACACTACCAAGGATTACACTAATTCTGAATGAACAAAAAATATAGATTTTAGTAGAAAATCATTTATCCAACAATAAATGAAAAATTGAACCTCTTGATTCATTGTAGTGGCCTTCTAGTTTGATTTAGCAATATGCGCTTCAGTTCTGCATTGTTCACATAAAATTGTCTTCACACTTAAATCTTAAATACTTTTTAACAACCTCACATTCCCTCATAATCATCTCATCCCTTTCCACAAAAATAAATAGATATTTGTCCATTGGAAACATCAACAAGGACGAACATACAAATATAAGCATTATTAATACAAAGCCAACCACCTTGGACAAATACTCAATGTGGTCCACCCCAAGAAATAAAGAGGACCCAAATATATTATCAACATTCCTTTCCAGATAATATAATTCATACATATGCATTACATATTCTTCCAAAGTTGGACCCAAAAGTAACTGTGTGAATGCACTAAAATAGGTTACTGGTAGGCCCAAAACACTCTTAAACCATGTAGCGCAATCTAAATCCTAGAACACCATGGAAAGATTATCTTAAGTCTCTTAGTACTTCTCTTGACCTATATCCAAACCCAAAATACTCAAATCAAGTCATCACAAATAGCTGAGTTGGACAAAATCCAACAAAAAAAACATAATAGCGCATGTGATAACAAATATACTCCTACAAAGAAAACTATCAAAATATATATGAATTGCAAGAAAACACAAACCATTTGAGAAAGTCTACCAAAATGCATTTAATTTAAATGCCATTACAGAGAAATGCAAGTCATCCTCCGAGATTATGCAAACCATCCTGACAACTTGCCTTATTGTTATCCAAAAAACACATCAAATCTTTGTTAAATAATCAGTTGGGAACTTATACACATGTTAGTGAAATTTTAACACTAGCCAGTCATGAAGTCCAGAGTCGCAGGTAGTCACCATATCAAAGAATTCTTCAATAAGATATTCAAATATGTTAGGGTTTGACAGATCCGGAACAATATAAGAATAACAGTTATATGTAGAAAAATAAAAGAAGAATAAAACTTAACACAAATAACATACAGATTTAACGTGGCTCACCCAAATCCTGGGCTACATCCACCTACACAGTTGTCCAACCTTTCTTATTATCCAGCAAAAACATACACAACCTTACAATGCATTATACATCTCAAATGCTTATAACATGCGTTTTAGGGCAACCTCAACACAATAATTTTTTTAACAAATATATCTCAGATCTCAATTAATGCAACCAAAAATCAATGGAAAATACAGTAATGAATTCATACACACATGAACACTAGATTTACGTGGAAAACCCAAGATGGGAAAAACCACAATGAGAAATGTACTGACTGTATCCAAATATTTGATTATGATATTGTAGGATAGAAGCCAAGGAACTCACTTTACCTACCAATTTAGGTACACTACCAAGGATTACACTAATCCTGAATGAACAAAAAATATAGATTTTAGTAGAAAATCATTGATCCAACAATAAATGAAAAATTGAACCTCTTGATTCATTGTAGTGGCCTTCTAGTTTGATTTAGCAATATGCACTTCAGTTCTGCATTGTTCACATAAAATTGTCTTCACACTTAAATCTTAAATACTTTTTAACAACCTCACATTCTCTCATAATCATCTCATCCCTTTCCACAAAAATAAATATATATTTGTCCATTGGAAACATCAACAAGGACGACCATAAAAATATAAGCATTATTAATACAAAGCCAACCACCTTGGACAAATACTCAATGTGGTCCACCCCAAGAAATAACGAGGACCCAAATATATTATCAACATTCCTTTCCAGATAATATAATTCATACATATGCATTACATATTCTTCCAAAGTTGGACCCAAAAGTAACTGTGTGAATGCACTAAAATAGGTTATTGGTAGGCCCAAAACACTCTTAAACCATGTAGTGCGATCTAAATCCTAGAACACCATGGAAAGATTATCTTAAGTCTCTTAGTACTTCTCTTGACCTATATCCAAACCCAAACTACTCAAATCAAGTCATCACAAATAGCTGAGTTGGACAAAATCCAACAAAAAAAACATAATAGCGCATGTGATAACAAATGTACTCCTACAAAGAAAACTATCAAAATATATATGAATTGCAAGAAAACACAAACCATTTGAGAAAGTCTACCAAAATGCATTTAATTTAAATGCCATTACAGAGAAATGCAAGTCATTCTCCGAGATTATGCAAAACATCCTGACAACTAGCCTTACTGTTATCCAAAAAATACATCAAATCTTTGTTAAATAATCAGTTGGGAACTTATACACATGTTAGTGAAATTTTAACACTAGCCAGTCATGAAGTCCAGAGTCGCAGGTAGTCACCATATCAAAGAATTATTCAATAAGATATTCAAATATGTTAGGGTTTGACAGATCTGAAACAATATAAGAATAACAGTTATATGTAGAAAAACAAAAGAAGAATAAAAATTAACACAAATAACACACAGATTTAACGTGGTTCACCCAAAACCTGGGCTACGTCCACCTACATAGTTGTCCAACCTTTCTTATTATCCAACAAAAACATACACAACCTTACAATGCATTATACATCTCAAATGCTTATAACATGCGTTTTAGGGCAACCTCTAAAATTGACCATTTTAGGGTTTTATAATATCAACACCTACTACATGATCAGTTGCCATAATATCAACAAAATACACTTTCCTTCATGTTCTTGTCTGCCATACTTCTATCTTTTGGATAAGTTAGAAACTTCCCCAGTCATTATTCAAATATTCTTCATCAATCAAAGTCATAGCTTCAGAAACTTCCTCAACCATTATTAAAATCTTCTTCATCAATCAATGTCATAGCCTCACAAAATTCCTCAATAATTATTGAAATCTTCTTCATCAAGCAATATCACGACCTTAACAACTTCAAATCTTTTTCCTCAATAAGAACTTCTTCAAATCTTATTCCTTAACTAGTGTCATAGAGTCAAAACAGTCTCAGGAACCATCCATCCTTTGCAATATGATATTAATGACACACCAGAGGTTGATATCAATGACAACAAAAAATATAATGCTAACAATCTAACCCCTTTTTATTGATGGAAACACCAACAACTATAGTGACAAAATAACCTTATGAATATCCTTCTCCCCCTTTGACATCAAGGACAAAGTGCGCAATATCTCTTCCCTTTTGATTATGAAAATAATAGCCATGATTTCTCCCCTAATCTAAGAGACTCACATTTCTGCAATCCATCCTGAAACCTTTCACCTACACTTCTCTCCCTAAGAGAAACTATAACATCAATCCAAGAGACAAATGATGGGTAATTGTTCTCCCCCTAGAAAGATGGACACCCCTTATGCATCTAGTTTTAAAAAGGAGGGATAGTAACCCTCAATTTCTATTGAAGATACTCAAAAGTATCCATAGCTAGATTAGTAAAAATGTCTATAATTTGTTCCTTGGTAGGCACATATTCCAAGGTCACTTCCTTCTCAACAACTTTCTCCCTCAAGAAGTGATACTAGATAAAGATTTTTTTGTTTGTTTTTGAATGCATCACCAAATATTAATAACACTTGTTTTATAATATATTATTCAAATTGCCTCATTGCTCAGAATACTACCACACACTTGAGTGTTTTCTTCATCCATATTATTTGAGTACAACAAGATGTTGCAATATATCTCGTCTCTATAGTGGACAAAGAGACTGAGTCTTATTTCTTTCTTGTCTAATAGGCCAACTTGTCTCCTAAAAAGAATGCTCCACCAAGTTAGTACTTCTTCTTTCATTTGCACACCCTACCTAGTCAATATCTATAAAATATTTTAGTGATAAATTACCATCTTTCATGTACTCTATCCGAAAATCTAGAGTAGCTTTCAAGTATCTGAATTTCTTTTATATTGTTACCTCATGAGATTGCCTTGGACTTGATTTATATCTGACAGCCAAGTAGACAACATGCATAATATCTATCCTTGAAGAAGTTAAGTACAACAGTCCACGAATCATAGATCTATACATTTTTTGAGCAACTTCTGGAGACTCATAATCTTTTCTTAACCTACATCCAATAGACATTGGTGTTTCTATTGGATTAGATTCTTCCATTCCAAATTTCTTCAGAAAATATTTGATATGCTTGGTTTGAGAGATAAAAATATCATCTTCCTTATGCATAAATTTGTTTAATTGTTGTTGCAACAAATACTTATCTTGGTTGGCATACCAATCCCTAGGGGCTTGTTTGAGACCATACAATGCTTCCTTGAATCTGTAAACCATGTATGGATTTTTTGAGAGTTTGAAACATCTAATTGTTTAATGTAGATTTATTCCTCAAGTACTCCATCCAAAATATAGAATTAACATCCATATGATAAAACTCAAAGTTCTTGTGTGCAAAAAAAGCTAAAAACATTCTAATAGCTTCCATTCTAGCTACCATAGAAAACGTTTCCTCAAAATCTATTCATTCAACTTGATTATAACCTTTACATACCAATCTTGTCTTGTCCCTAGTAACTTTTCCATCTTAATTTATCTTGATCTTGAATATCCACTTTATCCCAATCACTTTTTTGTCCACCAGTCTGGGTACCAGTTTCCATGTTTGATTTTTATGTATCTAATCTCATTCTTCTTCCATAACTTTTATCTAACACTCATCTTTACTAGTTTCTGCATAATTTTTTGTTTCTATTTTAGAAAGAAAATAATGATTTTATTGTTCACCTATTCTGGCCTATCTTCTTCTTGTTTGAATTCCTTTATCCTTGTCTCCAATGATCTATTCTTTTGAATGATCTCTCTAATTATACTTAGCAAGTTTCCTTGGGGTTTTTTAATTCTTTCTCTTTATTTTCCAAGTCTTTATCATTATGTTCCAGAGCATTCCTTTCTTCTGTTAGTGCAACATGGACTTGTTCCAATTCAATCTTTGGTTCAAAAACAATCTGATTCCAAATTTCATTGAATTTGACATTTGCACTTCCTACCACTTCCTTCATCCTTAAATTATAGCACCGACCTAAGACTTTCTTGTTGTAGAGTATCCCAAGAAAACACCTTCATCTAGTCTTGCATTAAATTTTCCACAATTATCTTGATCTCTTTTAATGTTATATTTAATTCCAAAGATTCTGAAATATTTGATAGTAGGCACCCTTTTGAACCAAAAATCATAAGGATCTTTTGTATGATTTACTCTGATTTGCACTATATTGAAGAGATAAACTATAGTGTGTATTGCATCTCTCCATTAGACATTGTCAAATTGGCATCTTTCAACATTTTCCTATCCATCTCAACAACAATCCTATTCTTCCTTTCAACTAAATTTTATTGTGGAGCCTTTGGTGTAGATACTTCTTTCTAATTCCATGTCTCTCACAAAAGCTATTAAATTCATATGATGTGAATTCTGCTCCTCTATTAGACCTCAAACCCTTAATCCTAGTATCCATTTAATTTTCAATCAAGCTTTTCAAAATTTTAAATCTATCTAGAAGCTTAAATTTCTCTTTCAAAAATGTTACCCATGTCATTCTAGTGTAATCATCAATAAGTAACATGAAGTATCTTTCACCATTGAGAACTCTTGTTCTTGTAGGTATGCATTGATCAGTGTGTATCAACTCCAAAGGTCTTGTGGCTGAATACTCCTCGTTCTTGAATGTGTTCTTGGTTTGCTTTCCAATTTGACATTCTTTGTACATTGTATTAGCAGGTTTGGTCTCTATAGTAGACAGAGAGACTGAGTCTTATTTCTTTCTTGTCTAATAGGCCAAATTGTCTCCTAAAAAGAATACTCCACCAAGTTAGTACTTCTTCTTTCATTTGCACACCCTACCTAGTCAATATCTATAAAATATTTTAGTGATAAATTACCATCTTTCATGTACTCTATCCCAAAATCTGGAGTAGCTTTCAAGTATCTAAATTTATTTTATATTGTTACCTCATGAGATTGCCTTGGACTTGATTTATATCTGACAACCAAGTAGACAACATGCATAATATCTATCCTTGAAGCAGTTAAGTACATCAGTCCACCAATCATAGATCTATACATTTTTTGAGCAACTTATGGAGACTCATCATCTTTTCTTAACCTACATCCAATAGACATTGGTGTTTCTATTGGATTAGATTCTTCCATTCCAAATTTCTTCATAAAATCTTTGATATGCTTGGTTTGAGAGATAAAAATATCGTCTTCCTTATACATAACTTTGTTGAATTGTTGTTGCAACAAATACTTATCTTGGATGGCATACCAATCCCTAGGAGCTTATTTGAGACCATACAATGCTTTGTTTAATCTGTAAACCATGTATGGATTTTTTGAGAGTTTGAAACATCTAATTGTTTAATGTAGAGTTATTCCTCAAGTAATCCATCCAAAATATAGAATTAACATCCATATGAGAAAACTTGAAGTTCTTGTGTGCAACAAAATATAAAAACATTCTAATAGCTTCCATTCTAGCTACCATAGAAAATGTTCCCTCAAAATCTATTCATTCAACTTGATTATAACCTTTATATACCAATCTTGTCTTGTCCCTGGTAACTTTTCCATCTTA
>MU225083.1:3545815-3560380 GCA_018584345.1 Thuja plicata | reverse complement strand
GCTATAGTTACCTTCCAATCTAATTCATCAATATGCACCTCATTTCTTCCTTGTTCACATAAAATAACCTTCACACTTGAATCATACAAACTTCACAACCTCACATTCAATCATACTCATCTCATCCCTTTCCACCAAAATATATAGAGATTTGTCCATCAAAACATCAAGGTCAACCATGAAAATATAAGCATTACTAATATAAATTCAGCATCCCTAAATAAAATACTCAATATGGTCCACCCTAGGAGATAAAGAGGGCCCAAATATATCATAAAAGTTCATTTCCAAATAATGTATTTTATCCCTATGCATTGCAACTTCTTCCAAAGTTGAACCCAAAAGTAACACTTGAGAATGTATTAAAAATAAGTCACTGATCAGTCCAAAATACTCTTCAAATCATGTAGCATTTTCAAAAGACCGATACACCATGGAAAGATCATCTAAGTCTCTTAGTAATTCCCTCAAACTATATCCAGACCCAAAATACTCAAATCAAGTCACCACAAATAGCTGAGTCAACCAAAATCCAACACAAACAATATAATAGGATATGTGACAAAAAATCTACACTTGTAAAGAAAACCATCAAAAGATATATGAACTAAAATGCTGTATGAACCATCAAACCAATTCCACCAAACCACATACCCTGAAATCCCATTGCGAAGAAATGCAAGCCATTCTCTGAGCCTATCCAAACCATCCTGAAAGCCAACCCCACTATCATCCAAACAACACATCTATTCTTTGTCAAATAATTAGGTCAAGACCTACACACATGATAGTGCAATATTCATAGTAGCTAGTCATTAAGTCTAAAGGTGCAAGTAGTAATTATCTCAAAGCATTGTTCAATAAGATATTCAAATACTCTTTTCTTTATGTTCTTGTTTATCATACTTCTATCTTCCAGATAAGTTAAAAACTTCCTCAATCATTATTCAAATATTCTTCATCAATCAAATTCATCACCTCAAAAAAACCATCAATCATTATTCAAATCTTTTTGATCAGTCAATGTCATAGTCTCACAAACTTCCTCAATCAATATTCACATCTTCATCAAGCAATACCACAACCTTAAAAACTTCTTCAAATATTCTTCCTCAAACAAAACTTATTCAAATCTTCTTCCTAAATCAATGTCACAGACTCAACAACAATCCAATCTTCACAATATGATATTAATGCCAAACCATAGGTTGACATCAATAAAAATACAAGATATAATGCTAAAATAATGATTGTGAGCTATAAAAAACTAAGGGTAAATAAGAGGAGCCACACATGGATCCATACATTTAGTGACCTAATACCCTCTCAACTTAGCTCTGCCATCATAGTATGGAAATACATCTCTTTTGATGATTTCCTTGGGTACATTATGTTGAGTTGTGCCTAATTAAACATCAATTGAAACATCTTGCCCCATCTTGGCAAGAAAAAAATCTAGTACAATCTTGGGGCTATATGCATGAGGTTAGGTGCTCTATAATGTTCTCTAGGCTAGTCACATAGATGCGCATGTGATGCAGTCAAGGAGGGAGAAACCTCAAGGAGATTGGTTCAAACTTTGCAGCGAATATGACACAACATAAGAAAACAAGACAAAATAGGTAAAAATAAGAGATTCAACCTTTTATTATCATCGGAAATCACTTACAATATATTTGCACATACTATTTCACATGCATGTCATACATGCCAAGAACATAAGCCTTATTACACTCAAAACCCTCACAATCCTAGCCAAGCTAAGCTAAATAATCATATGAGATCACCTTGTTCCTTAGGAACAAGTCCATAAGCTTATAAAGCCATCACAACATCTAGTCAACCTAGAAAAGATTACATTCCTAAGAAATGAGTAAATACATTACAACCAAATAGGTCATAACCAAAATCTTAAGAATAACCTACAAGAAAGAATTTAAGAGATGCAATCATACACTAAAGTCGGCCTCAAACATAATAATGAGATGGCATGACTCCGTACAGAAAATCCCACTAGAAGATCATGAAACGATATGGAAAACACACAAAGAATCTGCCACAACTTACGCATGCAAAAACCAAATGATGTGCGATCATACGATAAGCTCCAGGATGACGCCGAGAACACAATGTCATGATCGCAACACAAAAGAACAAGCACAGATCAACCATAAACCAAAACACCAGAACTACCCAACTGGAACAAAACATCAAACAAACAAGAAGAGAAATCTTTTTGGTTGATGTAAGATTGCCAAGATCCTAAGGTGCTCATGCATCAGACACCCTAGGTAAAATATAATGTTCCATAAGAGAAACTTATGAAAATTTTACAAGTTGTAGAACATAAATCTCATGCTCTCTTCTGATCCAAACATCCTCTTTATCTGCAACTCTCTTCCCTTTGTACCTCTACATGTTTCTCTATCAGATCCATCAAATTACTCCTCTATGTACTCACTCTATCATATATTTTATCAACACCAAAGATTAGATTACTACATCTTCCTTTTTACATAGCCAATCTACCCCTGTTACAAACCCTCATTTGTCTAGCAACCAAGGTCCTCTGCTGCTCCACTTCACTCTTCTTACAGTCATATACCAACTTGCCTTTATCAAATTTACCTTCAAGATCCTTCTTCTGATCCATACTAACCTTTGTAGTCTACTTTTATGAACAATAACTCTTCACTATACACAAATTCCTTGAAATTCTCCCTTTTGCTTCCTTTAAAGGAACAAGAGTAAAATTTTGTCCATCTTTCTCTATTGTGACCAAGTTTCTTCTGCAATCATGAATATCTCTTCTATCAAATTGCGAACGTCTTCCCAAGAGAACATGGCAAGTACTCATAGACACCAAATCACATAACACTTCATCTTTGTAAGGTCCAATGCTAAAGTTAACCAAACATTTCTCTTTTACCTCCACCATATAATCATCTAAAACCCAACCTATCCCATAAGGACAAGGATGTTTAAGCCTCTTCAATCCAAGTTTCAGTCTTAGGATTCCTTCTCAATCCAGTCAACACATTTCTAATCTCATTCCTCATCTCAACCCTAAAGTCTTCCATCATTTATTCTAGCCTTCTAGGGTTCATTCTTCTAGAAGACATCTTCCAATCATCAAGGGTAATTGTTTCTTCAACCAATGATCTATTACAAGATGCTTCTCCAACCAGTGATCTATATACACACATGCAACCTACCTCCAATCGGTATGCCTTCAAAAATCAATAGCAACAACAAACCCTTTATATCCACCTTGTATAAGTATTTTGTGATTGCAAGTCAGATCTTCACTCTGCCATCTCATGATCAATAGGTCTAAGGATTTACAAGTCAGGAACTCAGATCTACCAACACAAGAATCTCAATCTCATTCAACCTTAATCTTGTTCAATCTTATTCTCAACCATGCTTCATCTCTAATACCACTTGATGCAATCAACGACAAAGAAACATCAAGGAGATTGGTCCAACCCTTGCAACTAACATGACACAATGGAAGAAAACAAGAGAAAATAGGTTAAAAAAAAGAGATTTAGCCTTTTATTATCATCGAAAAATCACTTACAACAGATCTACAACATGATGTTTTACATGTCATTCATACATGCCTATTTACACTCAAAACCCTCACAATCCTAGCCAAAATAAGCCAAATAATATTATGAGATCACACTATTCCTTAGGAACAAGTCCATAATCTTATAAAGCCATCGCAACATTCAGTCGGCCTAGAAAATATTACATTCCCCAAGAAATGAGTAAATACATTACAACCAAATAGGCCAAGGCCCAAATCTTAAGAACAACCTCCAAGAAATAATTTAAGAGATGTGATCATATAAGAAAGTTGGCCTCAAACATAATAATGAGCTGGAATGACCACGTATAGAAAATCCCACTAGAAGATTGGGAAATGATCGGGAAACACAACATCCAACCGAAAAAAATGAACATGATAGACACACGAAGAATTTTCCACAACTTACGCACGAAGAAACCAAGTGATGTGGGATCATAGGATAAGCTCCAGGATGATGCCTAGAACATGGTGTCATGACCACAACACAAAAGAACAAGCACAGATTGACCACTGACCAAAACACCAGAACTGCCCAACTGGAACAGAACAACAAACAAACAAGAAGGGAAATCTTTTTGTTTGATGCAAGATTTCCAATATCCTAAGATGCTCATGCATCAACATGTATTCTTTTACACACCATCAATGGATGGGTTAGCTAGAGTAGCCTTCAATTTATTAATCTCAATGTTAGTATTTGCAGAATGGTTAGGTACAAGTGTTGGAGGATGAGCCATAAGTGTACACTTGAAGGAGAAATTAGGTTCTTTCTTTAATACCTATAGAATATTTTACCATATAAATTCAATTTACATTTAGTATAATTACAAATTTGTGTACATGAAAAATATGCAATTTAATCTAGAATCATATTAAAAGTTGGATATTAAACATAACTTACATAACAAGATGTTTAAATACTTCATTAAATATAATAATTTGAATACAAAAACATGTACACATGTATATACTTTACTTTTCACATTCATACATAATTGAACATGTGTATGCACACATAATTTGTATTTCACAGTAATTAAAATGAAATAAAATATACTTTTCACAACTTAAAATGTATACATGTACAATGTTCTAACTTTATTTGTCAGTTAGTCTCCTAATTAAAATAAATTAAATCTTTCACCAAAAATACATGTACATGAGTGTTGCACATTATGTTTTATTATAATCACTATAATGTTATTTTTTGTATGAACACATGGTAAAAAATATGTTACAAAATTAATGGACCTATGATTTTGGGAAGTAGCAACTTTCACTTAATATTGACTCTAAGAATGCAATTAAATTATACATGTCACATCATGTTCCTAATTTGAATTTAACTTCAATAGTTTGTTAGTTAAATTCTAAGATGTGATCCTTTATTTATGTTTTTAAAGGCATGACATTTTAAATCATCTATTAAGTGATCATATTATCTATCTAGAAAATTATAACATAAATTTTTCTTATTTTCTTCATGTAGGGATTTGATCACCACTTTTCCCTTTTTATTAATACTCTTAGGTCATTACTCCATAAATATAGTTGCTCTTATTATTTTTAGCAACCTGCAATGATAGTGTAAGAACTCATAATAGAGGCATGATGTAATTGGAGTTGGAATATGAATAAAGATATCATTGTGTGTTAAAATCTGTGTTTTTTGAGTTTTTTTTTATATCTCTCTGTTCTCCAGATTTTACAATTGGTATCAGAGTAGAAGATCAGAAACAAGAATGTGGGTATGAGATTATCATAACAGAAGTTGTGAAATCATGGGTCATCAAGAAAAGTAGCTGCAAATATTTTTAAAGTTAAAAATCAACAAAGAGTTTGAAGTTATTAAAAAACCGAAAAGAGATAGGAGGAATTGTACTTTTTTTTTCTTTTTTCTTTTTCTGAAAGGTGTGTTAAACTTTTATTTTATTTTATTTCGACGGAGAAGGTAGGAAAAAAGTAAAAAAAGAAAATTTGAGTTTGATTTGTGAGAAAGAGTTTTGAACGATGAATTGCTAAATTAGAAAAGTGTAATATAGAATTGGTAGAGAATTTGAAAAAGATTGGAAAGGAGAGGTATGCATATTTATGTCAAATTGAGAACTTTGAAAAAGAATTGGAGAAATTTAAAAAGGAGAATGAAAAAATAAAGGAAAGTTTAAAATTGTTTGATGAAGTAAAGAAGGAAAATGAAGATTTGGAAAACTAGTTAAATTTGTTGAAAGAAAATGAGTTTTCAAGATCAAAGAAATCAGTTTGTGATGTTGCATGTGATACAAATAATTTGTGTCCATTTGATACAGATGATGTAGCTAATGTTTCTTCAGGAAAAGAGATTGAAATGAAGGTAAGGACATGTTTGTAGGAATGGATACAATTTGTCATGATGATAACCAAGTTTGTATTGAAAATAATATTGGTTTGAAGATTATGTAGAAAATGGGAATTAAAGGAAGAGGACTAGGAAAACATGGGCAAGGCATAAGAGAGCTCGTTCAACCCATTTGGATGCAAAACTATGTAGGCCTTGGATTTGGTAAGAAAGCGAGATCTGATGTTGCAAGTGTCACGGGTTCAAATAAATCGGTTCAAGGAACACAATGCATGAAGTGTTCTCATTGTCACAGGGAAGTACATAAAGAGGATAAGTGTTCAGATCTTTGTCCTTGAGGACTTTGTGGGTTGAAGAATCATTGTGAGAAGTCATGTTGGAATAAAGAATGCAGTGGAAAATCTACATAAGGTTCTATGCAGGTTGATTATGGATGGGTCGATGGGTCCTGTTGGAAAAAGGTGACAAATATGTTGACAAGGTTGTACAAACCTAGAAGTTTGCATGTCAAAAGAGATGGTGGTGGATCGAGGTTTAGATGTTTGAGTGAAGTAGTCAATGGCTACCTATTTTTATTGACACATGAATGTGTCATGAGTCTTTTCTATATTATAGAAAGGAGAGGGTGACCGAGCCTTGTGATCTCTCATGAAAGAGATAAATATGAAAATGGATAGTTGAATTCTATTAGAAGTATACTACGTGGGTCTATAAGACTAAGTAGAAAATAATTAGTTTTTGACAGTTCGGGATCAAATCGTGAATCATCTCCATATCAAGGGGGAGTATGTGGATGGTTGATGATTCAAAGATTCTTCATGCAAGATGGAGCTTTTTAAGTTTTATTAGAGCTTTAATTTTTTAGCTTTATTTAGGCAATCATTTCTATTGCAAAAATAAAGCATGACTCCCATGCAAGGTTGGATTTTTAAGATAAATTTTCTTTTTCAAATCAAGCATGTTTTTATCTATTTTTGGGACTACATGCCTTGTTTTTCTAGCCTTCACATTATTTTATTTCAAAGGGTTTTCTTGTGTGTTGAGTAGTATTAACAAATTATAAATACAGTTGCTATGTATTATTTTGAGCAACCTGCAATGATTGTGTAAGACCTCACAACAGAGGCATGATGTAATTGGACCTGGAATATGAATAAATATTTCATTGTGTGTTAAAATATGTGTGTTCTCACAGTTTTTTTTGTATATCTCCTTGTTCTCCATGTTTGACAAAAACAATCATGACAGGAAGAATAATGAACAACATGATTTATTAAGTTATATTTTTAGTAAGCCAAGATTAGAAGATTGGTGAACAAAATGATTAATTAATTTCCTTTTACATGTAAGGCACAAATTGAGGTTGTGGTAGCATATATTAATATTAAATAAGATATTCCATATGCATTTCCAAGAAGCCCTAGACACATAAAATATCTATCATAGTTCTTTCTCCATAAGGATAAATATACAAAATGAGACAAAGAGGAGACATAGGCTTCAACAGAGATGAATTCAAACCATTATACTATTCCATTTAAAAAACTACCACCATTCTTATAGCTTGACTGCAACACGAAAACACCAATGCAAAAAACCAGCTCTCTTTCATGGAACTATAGTTTTTTAATCTTTATAGAATCATTGTCTCTAGGGGTTGTTATGCCCTACATCCCCGTCCCTACATTTTGTGTGCAAAATGTTGGGTCCCCCTTTTTGATTTCTGCTTCCTTTGTTTTCTTTGTTTTCTTTGCTTTCATTCTCCCAGGTTTTCTTCCCCGCGGTGTTGTTTTTGTTCTTGTTTTTGTCTCTCATGTCTCCGGGACCCAGTCCTGGAGTTGGTCGTCCTTTGTCGGGAGCCAAATTCCAGACTTCGAGATCCTTCACCACAATGTCTTCTTTTCGTAAGAAGGTATGGTTGCGTGGAATCCTCAGGCCCGAAGTCTGGAGGTCTGTCTATCTGAAGTTTGTGGAAGGAAAGGTAACTTGCTTTTTACTGCGGGTATAAATAGAAATTACCTGTCATTTTCACAATTACCGCGATTAAAACACTGAAGCAATTTGAGCGATTTGAGAGCGATTTTAAAGTGATTTAGCGAGAATCTAGTGCGAACCATTTCAAGTTGTTCTGAACAATTGTGGGTGGTTTGTGGTGGTAAGCAGTGATCGTTTGACGGTAGAGGTTGTTGTAGAGCATTTGTGGCACGAGTCCCTTTCCTTGCCCTTCTTCATTTTTAGGTTGGTGCCTTCCTTTCTGTTTTCCCACTTTTTGGTTTGTCTGGTTTTCGTGTTGTCTTGCGTTTCTGTTTTGTTTCTTTCTGGTTCACCACCCATTGGTGGGTCAGCTCTGCCAGAGGGTTTTCTGCCCTCTGTGCAGATGTAAGATAATGAGCAAGTTGTAGATGTTTGTAAATTTTCTGCTTTTTGTGAGTAGCCGCTCTGTGTTTTGTGTATATATGTACATTTGGTGTATATTGTTGTATATCCCTCTACTTGTCATGTATATGTCCTTCAGCTCTGCTTAGGTTAGGTGTATATTATGTGTCTAGTTGTTTGGTAGTTTTTCAAGCTCACTGTCTTGCATTTGTTTCTTGTTCCTAATTTGCGAGCTTGCTCTGAGAAGAATACCGCCTGGTTGAAACTCGGCTCTCGGCTGGTTTCAACCAGGTGGTTTTCTCTCTCCTCTTTAAACTAGCTTTCCCTTCATTTATGTCCCATGTGTGCATTTAAATTTGTCTAAGTGGCCTTCACTTTTCACACATTCAGACAGTTGGCTTCGTCGCCGTTGCTATAACTTTCATTTATTGCCCAGCCACGTGACATCCATGTAGGTCTGACGGCTCACTTTTTGCGTACGCCTTCCAATAGTTAGTTCTCCAGACTATGAGTCTCTTGCCATCACCCAACCCACATCTTTCCTTTACTAAGTGTGATGAGACCCCCGGGCCCGGATATTGGTTAAATTTTCAAGTTTGCAAAATATATATACTTTCCGGGATTTTTGAACTAAGCTAACTTTTCAGGGGAAGCAAGTGCCACGGTGGTAAGATCTCTGGACCCTGAAATAATATTTATTTATCAATTCTGATGGTCGCCTCACCTTGCAGGTTTCCATAACAACATAGTTTCATCATTTTTGAAGCTTCCGCATCTTCACCACTCGGGAGTCTAGAACTTCCTTCTACAGCGGTTACTAGAGCAGCTGTTAGGTCCAAAATAGAGAAGGCTCTGGAGAAACTACCCATGAGCATGAAATATGTAAAGGACAACATTATCATAGGCTCAAAGATTGAGTCCAAAGTCTAGTTCATTACCGACACCAGCGTTGGGACATGGCCTGAGATGCAGGCCTTGGTAAAAATGATGTACATTCAATGACAGGTCGGCGATCCATTGGCCATTAAAATTGGGAATTCTGGGATTCTTAAGGCAGCTTGTTTCCTGTGCTTAGTGCAGTCACCGGAGCTTATTCTTACACTTGTAGCGCACTACAACTCTTCTGTCTGGGCTATCATGCTCGCAGCTCTGAAATCCACCAGATATCCTACTCCCATGGTGTCCCTGGACCTCGATACCTTCCAGATGGGCTTGGGAATCCCTCAATTTGACAAACTAGCTGTGGTGACCAGATCAGATGCCTTGGCAAGATTTAAACAGTAGGAGGAAGTAGCCTAGATATACATGAACAAACACTGGATCAAGGCCACAAAGAGGGATCCCAAGAGGATGAAGCTAGAAATCCCCCGGTCTGAATTCAAAGAAAGCATCCAGATGGGGATGATAGCATTATGTCGGGTCTTCAGGCAACCACATGCTCGAGAATTCTCTGGGTGGATGTATTACTTCTTTCTTGGTATCAGCACAGGCAGGGAACATTTTGACTGGGCTGCCATAATTTCAAACCATGTGGATTCTCAGTTCCTTTAGATAGTCCAAAAGAAGAAGTTTTATATGACTTCCTATGTTCTCTGGGCCCTGGCATAGCAGTGACCCCGCACCAATGGGTTACTCACCAACAACGTACTTGGGATAGCTCCCGATTAGAAGGCCCCTTGGGATCATTTTCCACAAATTTAATGGGAGGCCAGTTTCCCTAGTTTTTGCTGAGTAAACGACGCTTTCGTTTACTACAACCTGCTCACACCCACCCAGTATGTAGGATACTGCCTATCTATAGAGGTGATGAATTTAGTCTAGAGTTACGACCATTACTATATACAATTTTGATAGCATACATACATAAGGGTAACTGGATTCTCCAGGAAACCCTACTTGTTGCCCAAACATTATGGGGATAAGATAATTCTCCTGGAGTATTGCAGGAAAATCCTAGAGTTGCACACATTTTTTGGCCTGAAGAAGGTGACGAACATCCCATTCCCAATCAATTGTGGGAATTATTCATGTAGTTTGGCCATCGCCAAGGAAGCAGACAATGAGCTTAAAAGTTATAACTTGGCAGAATTCTACTTGACGCAGAAGCATTTTGATCCGCATGGCAAAATTGTGATGGTACTTCCCCGGGCGTCAGAGCCCCACCAATACCACATGGAAGACTTCTGGGAAGATTGTCAGGATGACATGGAAGTCTGGGGCCGGCACTATGTCAGGATGACCGCAGGGATGATGGAAAGATTGAAGCTCCGGAGATTTCCAGAAGACTTCTCAGACGCTGGCTCCACAGTAGATCCCCAGTACAAAGAAAAGGGGATTGATAAGTTGGTCCTCCCACCAGTGGACTGGGATGCCCAGGAGGGGCCCACTATCGAAGAGTTCAGCCGTAATGTGGTCGAACATAGCCACACCTACTTTAAGAAGGTTTTCCCTGGGAGTGTCCACTGGGCTACCCAGCCGATACCAAAGTTAACCCTGAGGGCTGAGACTTCTTCACACGGAGGAGATAAAGGGAAAGGAATAATGGAGACTCCAGCTATGCAAGAAATCCCCATAAAAGAGAAAATAAAGCAATCAGTTTTAGGATTAAAGCCTTTAGTGGGATTGGGTCTTTCTCCCCGGTGAAATTTGAGAAAATCCTTAGGTCAGCCCCAAACCCTGGAAGGTTTGTCAAACTTGAGCCTCCTGCTTAAAAGAAATAGACCCCGAAAACCACACCAGCCACTATCGTCTGGGGGTCTAGTACACCTGAGAATATCCAAACATCTCAGACAATCCCGGGAACTAGCATCCAACTTACTCAAAATTGAGTTCCCCAGATGGCTGTATATTTTGGTAACATCGGGTCCCCTATGGGAACTTTTACGGGTGTAGTTAACGACTTACCCTCACACCTAGAGAAGATTTTCCCTCGATATGAGCACTTAGGCTCAAGAACTACAGAAGAACACTTACAGGCATACAAAGATGCCATGAACCAACACCAGATCCAACATGAAGATGTTGTGACCCAGATATTTCCTCTGTCCCTAGGACAGGGCGAACTAAACTGGTACCTCAACCTTCCCGCCAACTACATCAACAGTTGGTAGGACATGGAGGACACCTTCTTGGCTACCTTTCGTGTACATGTGGACCCAAGTTGGTCCCATAGCCAGTTCATCTCCATTAGAAAGGAACCAAATGAACCCCTTGCAGCATTCAATCATCGGTTCCAACGCGCCTTGAAGCGGTGCACGGGCCCTTTCATTCCATCCCCAAAAGTAACCATACAGACCCATCTCAACGCGATGGACCCCTTCGTTGCCACTCTCCTCTAGAGAACAACCGCCGGAGGCGACCGAGATACTTAGGTGAAAGTTTACAACCTAGCCTTAGAACTATCTCGTGGACTCAACAAATCCCCAGGTGGAATTGGGCAAAGCACGCCCTTCAACATGATCCCTTATAGAACTACATACGCCAGGGGATATAACCCCAATCTGGAAATGGGTGCCCCAACGATGGCAATGAATCTCCCGTCATCGCCAATAGACCAGCAGGCTCGATACGTTTACCCAACACAGACTCAGGAAATACGAGGTCTGGAAGTCTTCCCTTGGAATCAGCCGTAGCAGGCACAACAACCTCAGACATAATCACCCAGAGTGCCCTTCTTTCAGTCATCCACGACTGGAGGATTTCTGCCCTTGACTCTAGTGAACACTGTTGCCTTCCCAGGGAACCAACAACAACAACCGTCACATTGTGACACAAAAACCCAGTTGACCACCGAGGTTGAATCCCTCTGGTGAATGTTGTCTACCCTGACTATGGACATGGGTCAGCTGAAGGCAGGGTCCTATGCACCCCATAATTCTAATTCCCAGAGAGGGAATATTTTCTCTGGCCAACGAAACAACAATTCTGGGGGAAGAAACTTCAACAATGGGCCTCGGCCCAATCAACAGCAATGAAAAAATAACGCGAACACCGGAGGCCCACCTCTGAACCAAAATGCCAATCCAAGTGGTGTTGGACCATCACATTTCACACCAGTCGCAGACTTCCAACCCATGACCAATTGGTGTAGATTGCACGACACAGGCTCCCACAATGAGGTAAACTATGCCACACTGGAGAAATTCATCATGATTTCCCAGCTGGACAGACAACAATTGCATGATGCTACTCCCCTAGAACCTCCTGTGCAAGAGACAACTCATAGCGCATTCACCTATGAGACCATCTTCTTCGAATCCTCCGGAGAAGATGAAGAAGAATCTGAATTGCAAGGATTCTTTGATGAATCGATTCCAGCCTTTGAGGCCAACGCCTTCACCAACCCACGGACTCCATACAATACTCAGAGCTAGGCTAGTAAAAGACTATTTTACATGCCAACACCTCCTACCAAGGACACTCCTCCCCGGGATAATACAACTGATCAGCCCGCCCCTCTAAAAGGTTCTAATTCTAACCAAGCGAAAGACCTAGCCGAGGGAAGCTACCAATTCCTGGGAGGAAGATTTGACATTACAAAGGTGTTAGAACAAATCACCACCTCCATGACCTTGATGGAGGTTTTGCTAAATTTTCCCAAGTAGAAGAAGTCTCTAATGAAGCTCTTGGGAAACCCGAAAGTTGTCAGTCGCCCGCCCAAGATTGTCTCTTTTGAGGACGCCAACATGGCTGTCTTCCGGGGAAATAATGAAGATCCTCCCTTCCTACTAGGCCTGAATATCCAAGGAAAAAACATACACAACTGCCTAGTAGACTCCAGAGCTTTGGGCAACATCATGCCTCTGTCCATATGCCAGAAGCTCAGATTCCGTCCCACCCCATCTAATGGCGCGGTGATTCAACTGGATAAAATTGCCATGAAAATGGTGGGGGAATTGAAGAATGTCTAGATACAGCTTATCCAGGACCCCAAAGTAGCCAGCATAATCGATATCCAAGTGGTGGACATCCCAGAGACTTATGGGATGTTATTAAGTCAGAACTAGTCTAAATCCTTGAATGGATACTTTTCGACCGACTTCTCTCACTTATGGCTCCCCTGGGAAGGAGAATCAAACAAAATCTGGGTTGAAAGTGAACCTTGAATGAAGTAGGCCCTCACTAAAGTCGGGAGGGTTAGTGAGGTCTTCTTCTCTGAGACTTCCCCTGGGGTGTACCGACCCTTTGAAATCTTAACATTTGATTTCACCCCCGGGGAGGGTCCCATAGTTCCGCAGAGAACCCAGGACCTGGAAGAAAAGTTGAGGGTTGAGGTGGACTCTCAAGGTGCCACTGCAACCCTCGCCACACTCTTGTCTAGCACTTGGTGCCGAGTACACTATCAGAAACATTTAGAGCTAGAGTGTGAACTTTGCCTTTCCATCGCTATTCGGCACACCGACGCCTTTCGGAATAGAGAACGCACAATTGATTCCCCGAAACCCAGTATTCCTACTGGAAGCACTTCTCTGGTGCAAATTCCCCAGGAGCCTCAACTCCAAACCTCTCTGAAGGCAAACGTCACCCATGCGCCAACAATGTAGGAGGAAGCTCCTCCTAATACATTTGGGGTCGATTTGCGACGGCTATGTGTCGCAATTGGGACAGCCATGTGTCGCAATTGCGACAGTAATAGACGTCGCTATTTTTTAGTCTCAAAATACGACGTCTTTCCTTTCTCGTTACAATTATGACTTCAATCCGTCGCTATGTAGCCCTATCAACCCTGACATTCGGGGCGTCGCCAATACAAGAAATTCGTCGTAATTCCATGTATACATCGCAAGTGCGACGAACACCCAAGCAACTGTGATGGTATTTGGGCGTCGCCAATACAGCGACCCCATCGTAATTCTGGAGGTAAACGTCGCAATGGCGACGAACACCCAAGAAACTGCGACGGTATTTGGGCGTCGCCAATACAGCGACCCCGTCGTAATTCTGCAGGTAAACGTCGCAATGGCGATGAACACTCCTGTCGTAATTCTGGAGGTGAACGTCGCAATAGCGACGAACACCCAAGCAACTGCGACGGTATGTGGGCATCGCGAATACAGCGACCCCATCGTAATTCTGGAGGTAAACGTCGCAATTGCGATGGATTCAAGATAGAATTAAAAAAAAAAATTCGCTGTGCAGCAATGATGTTGACACAAATGCTAGACTTGTTCCTTTAGGTTAACTGTGAGTTAGTATGCCTAACTAATGTATAAATAGTATATTAAAAACACGTGATCTTATGAATTAAGCAGAGATT
>MU225083.1:3517353-3545765 GCA_018584345.1 Thuja plicata | reverse complement strand
ATTCCATTTAAAAAACTACCACCATTCTTATAGCTTGACTGCAACACGAAAACACCAATGCAAAAAACCAGCTCTCTTTCATGGAACTATAGTTTTTTAATCTTTATAGAATCATTGTCTCTAGGGGGTTGTTATGCCCTGCATCCTCGTCCCTACATTTTGTGTGCAAAATGTTGGGTCCCCCTTTTTTCTTTCTGCTTCCTTTGTTTTCTTTTTTTTCTTTGCTTTCCTTCTCCCAGGTTTTCTTCCCCACGGTGTTGTTTTTGTTCTTGTTTTTGTCTCTCGTGTCTCCAGAACCCAGTCCTGGAGTTGGTCATCCTTTGTCGGGAGCTGAATTCCAGACTCCGAGATCCTTCACCACAATGTCTTCTTTTCGTAAGAAGGTATGGTTGCGTGGAATCCTCAGGCCCGAAGTCTGGAGGTCTGTCTATCTGAAGTTTGTGGAAGGAAAGGTAACTTGATTTTTACCGCGGGTGTAAATAGAAATTACCTATCATTTTCACAATTACCACGATTAAAACACTTAAGCAATTTGAGCGATTTGAGAGCGATTTTACAGTGATTTAGCGAGAATCTAGTGCGAACCATTTCGAGCTGTTCTGAACAATTATGGGTGGTTTGTGGTGGTAAGAAGTGATCGTTTGACGGTAGAGGTTGTTGCAGAGCATTTGTGGCACGAGTCCCTTTCCTTGCCCTTCTTCATTTTTAGGTTGGTACCTTCCTTTCTGTTTTCCCACTTTTTGGTTTGTCTGGTTTTCATGTTGTCTTGCATTTCTATTGCGTTTCTTTCTGGTTCACCACCAATTAGTGGGTCAGCTCTGCCAGAGGGTTGTCTGCCCTCTGTGCAAATGTAAGATAATGAGAAAGTTGTAGATGTTTGTAAATTGTCTACTTTTTGTGAGTAGTCGCTCTGTGTTTTGTGTATATATGTACATTTGGTGTATATTGTTGTATATCCCTCTGCTTGTCATGTATATGTCCTTTAGCTCTGCTTAGGTTAGGTGTATATTCTGTGTATAGTTGTTTGGTAGTTTTTCAAGCTCACTGTGTTTCATTTGTTTCTTGTTCCTAATTTGTGAGCTTGCTCTGGGCAGAATACTGCCTGCTTGAAACTTGGCTCTCGGCTGGTTTCAACCAGGTGGTTTTCTCTCTCCTCTTTAAACTAGCATTCCCTTCATTTATGTGCCATGTGTGCATTTAAATTTGTCTAAGTGGCCTTCACTTTTCACACATTCAGACAGTTGGCTCCGTCGCCGTTGCTATAACTTTCATTTATTGCCCAGCCACGTGACATCCATGTAGGTCTGACGGCTCACTTTTTGCGTACGCCTTCCAATAGTTATTTCTCCAGACTATGAGTCTCTTTCCATCACCCAACCCACATCTTTCCTTTACTAAGTGTGATGAGACCCTCGGGCCCGGATATTGGTTAAATTTTCAAGTTTGCAAAATATATATACTTTTCAGGATTTTTGAACTAAGCTAACTTTTCAGGGGAAGCAAGCGCCACGGTGGTAAGATCTCTGGACCTTGAAATAATATTTATTTATCAATTCTGATGGTCGCCTCACCTTGCAAGTTTCCATAACAACATACTTTCATAATTTTTTAAGCTTCCGCATCTTCACGACTCGGGAGTCCAGAACTTCCTTCTACGGCGATTACCAGAGCAGCTATTAGGTCCAAAATAGAGAAGGCTCTGGAGAAACTACCCATGAGCATGAAATACGTAAAGGACAGCGTTATCATAGGCTCAAAGATTGAGTCCAAATTCTAGTTCATTACTGACACCAGCGTTGGGACATGGCCTGAGATGCAGGCCTTGGTAAAAATGATGTACATTCAATGACAGGTCGGCGATCCATTGGCCATTAAAATTGGGAATTCTGGGATTCTTAAGGCAGCTTATTTCCCGTGCTCAATGCAGTCACCGGAGCTTATTCTTACACTTGTAGTGCACTAAGAATCTTCTGTCTGGGCTATCATGCTCGTAGCTCTGAAATCCACCGGATATCCTACTCCCATCGTGTCCCTCGACCTCAATACCTTCCAGATGGGCTTGGGAATCCCTCAATTTGACAAACCAGCTGTGGTCACCAGATCAGATGCCTTGGCACAATTTAAACAGTTGGAGGAAGCAGCCTGGATATACATGAACAACCACTGGCTCAAGGCCACAAAGAGGGATCCCAAGAGGATGAAGCTAGAAATCCCCCGGTCTGAATTCAAAGAAAGCATCCAGATGGGGATGATAGAATTATGTCGGGTCTTCGGGAAACCACATGCTCGAGAATTCTCTGGGTGGATGTATTACTTCTTTCTTGGTATCAGCACGAGCGGGGAACATTTTGACTGGGCTGCCATAATTTCAAACCATGTGGATTCCCAGTTCCTTCAGATAGTCCAGAAGAAGAAGTTTTATATGACTTCCTATGTTCTCTGGGCCCTGGCATAGCAGTGACCCCACACCAATGGGTTACTCACCAACAACGTACTTGGGATAGCTCCCGATCAGAAGGCCCCTTGGGATCATTTTCCACAGATTCAATGGGAGGCCAGTTTCCCCAGTTTTTGCTGAGTAAACGACGCTTTCGTTTACTACAACCTGCTCAGACCCACCTAGGATGTAGGATACTGCCTATCTACAAAGGCGATGAATTTGGTCCAGATTTACGGCCATTACTATATACAATTTTGATAGCATACATACATAAGGGTAACCGGATTCTCCAGGAAACCCTACTTATTGCCCAAACATTATGGGGATAAGATAATTCTCCTGGAGTATTGCAGGAAAATCCTAGAGTTGAACACATTTTTTGGCCTGAAGAAGGTGATAAACATCCCATTCCCAATCACTTGTGGGAATTATTCATGTAGTCTGGCCATCGCCAAGGAAGTAGACAATGAGCTTAAAAGTTATAACTTAGCAGAATTCTACTTAACGCAAAAGCATTTTGATCCGCACGGAAAAATTGTGATGGTACTTCCCCGGGCGTCAGAGCCCCACCAATACCACATGGAATACTTCTGGGAAGATTGTCAGGATGACATGGAAGTCTGGGGCCGGCACTACGTTAGGATGACCGTAGGGATGATGGAAAGATTGAAGCTCCAGAGATTTCCAGAAGACTTCTCAGACGCTGGCTCCATAATAGATCCCAAGTACAAAGCAAAGGGGATTGATAAGTTGTTCCTCCCACCAGTGGACTGGGATGCCCAGGAGGGGCCCACTATCGAAGAGTTCACCCGCAATGTGGTCGAACACAGCCACACCTACTTTAAGAAGGTGTGCCCTGGGAGTGTCCGCTGGGCTGCCCAGCCGATACCAAAGTTAACCCTGAGGGCCGAGACTTCTTCACACGGAGGAGATAAAGGGAAAGGAATAATGGAGACTCCAGCTATGCAAGAAATCCCCATAAAAGAGAAAATAAAGCAATCATTTTTAGGATTCAAGCCTTCAGTGGGATTGGGTCTTTCTCCCCAGTGAAATTTGAGAAAATCCTTAGGTCAGCCCCAAACCCCGAAAGGTTTGTCAAACTCGAGCCTCCTGCTTGAAAGAAATAGACCCCAAAAACCACACCAGCCACTATCGTCTGGGGGTCTAGTACACCTGAGAATATCCAAACATCTCAGACAATCCCAGGAACTAGCGTCCAACTTACTCAAAATTGAGCTCCCTAGATGGATGTATATTTTGGTAACACCGGGTCCCCTATGGGAACTTTTACGGGTGTAGTTAATGACTTACCCTCACACCCAGAGAAGATTTTCCCTTGATATGAGCACTTAGGCTCAGGAATTACAGAAGAACACTTATAGGCATACAAAGATGCCATGAACCAACACCAGATCCAACATGAAGATGTTGTGACCCAGATGTTTCCTCTGTCCCTAGGACAGGGCGAACTAAACTGGTACCTCAACCTTCCCGCCAACTACATCAATAGTTGGTAGGACATGGAGGACACCTTCTTGGCTACCTTTCATGTACATGTGGACCCAGCTTGGTCCCATAGCCAGTTCATCTCCATTAGAAAGGAACCAAATGAACCCCTTGCAGCATTCAATCATCGGTTCCAATGCGCCTTGAAGCTGTGCACGGGCCCTTTCATTCCATCCCTGGAAGTAACCATACAGACCTATCTCAACGCGATGGACCCCTTCGTTGCCAATCTCCTCTAGAGAACAACCGCCGGAGGCGACCGAGATACTTTAGCAAAAGTTTACAACCTAGCCTTAGAACTATCTCGTGGACTCAACAAATCCCTAGGTGGAATTGGGCAAAGCACGCCCTTCAACATGATCCCTGACAGAACTACATACGCTGGGGGATATAACCCCAATCTAGAAATGGGTGCCCGCATGATGGAAATGAATCTCCTGCCATTGCCAATAGACCAGCAGGCTCGGTACGTTTACCCATCACAGGCAATATCGGGTCTGGAAGTCTTCCCTTGGAATCAGCCATAGCAGGAACAACAACCTCAGACACAATCACCCAGAGTTCCCTTCTTTCAGTCATCCATGACTAGAGGATTGCTGCCCTCGACTCCAGTGAACACTGTTGCCTTCCCAGGGAACCAACAACAAGAACCGTCACATTGTGACACAAACACCCAGTTGACCACCGAGGTTGAATCCCTCTGGTGAATGTTGTCTACCCTAACTGTGGACATGGGTCAGCTAAAGGCGGGGTCCTATGCACCCCATAATTCTAATTCCCAGAGAGGGAATATTTTCTTTGGCCAACGAAACAACAATTCTGGGGGAAGAAACTTCAACAATGGGCCTCAGCCCAATCAACAGCTATGAAAAAATAACGCGAACACCGAAGGCCCACCTCTAAACCAAAACACCAATCCAAGTGGTGTTGGACCATCACATTTCACACCAGTCGCAGACTTCCAACCCATGACCAATTGGTGTAGATTGCACGACACAGGCTCCCACAATGAGGTAAACTATGCCACGCTAGAGAAAGTCATCATGATTTCCCAGCTAGACAGACAACAATTGCATGATGCTACTCCCCTAGAACCTCCTGTGCAAGAGATAACTCATAGCGCATTCACCTATGAGACCATCTTCTGCGAATCCTCCGGAGAAGATGAAGAAGAATCTGAATTGCAAGGATTCTTTGATGAATCGATTCCAGTCTTTGAGGCCAACGCCTTCACCAACCCACGGACTCCATAAAATACTCAGAGCTAGGCTGGTAAAAGACTAGTTTACATGCCAACACCTCCTACCAAGGACACTCCTCCCCGGGATAATACAACTGATCAGCCCGCCCCTCTAAAAGGTTCTAATTCTAACCAAGCAAAAGACCTAGCCGAGGGAAGCCACCAATTCCCGGGAGGAAGATTTAACATTACAAAGGTGTTAGAAAAAACCACCACCTCCATGACCTTGATGGAGGTTTTGTTAAATTGTCCCAAGTAGAAGAAGTCTCTAATGAAGCTCTTGGGAAACCTGGAAGTTGTCAGTCGTCCGCCCAAGACTGTCTCTTTTGAGGACGCCAACACGGCTGTCTTCCGGGGAAATAATGAAGATCCTCCCTTCCTACTAGGCCTGAATATCCAAGGCAAAAACATACACAACTACCTAGTAGACTCTAGAGCTTTGGGCAACATCATGCCTCTGTCCATATGCCAGAAGCTCGGATTCTGTCCCACCCTATCTAATGGCGCGGTGATTCAACTGGATAAAATTGCCATGAAAATGGTGGGGGAATTGAAGAACGTCTAGATACAGCTTATCCAGGACCCCAGAATAGCCAGCATAATCGATATCCAAGTGGTGGACATCCCAGAGACTTATGGGATGTTATTAAGTTAGAACTGGTCTAAATCCTTGAATGGATACTTTTCGACTGACTTCTCCCACTTATGGCTCCCCTGGGAAGGAGAATCAAACAAAATCTGGGTTTAAAGCGAACCTTGAATGAAGAAAGCCCTCACTAAAGTTAGGAGGGTTAGTGAGGTCTTCTTCTCTGAGACTTCCCCTAGGGTGTACCGACCCTTCAAAATCTTAACATTTGATTTCACCCCCGGGGAGGGTCCCATAGTTCCAAAAAGAACCCAGGACCTGGAAGAAAAGTTGAGGGTTGAAGTGGACTCTCAAGGTGCCACTGCAACCCCCGCCACACTCTTGTCTAGCACTTGGTGCTGAGTACACTATCAGAAACATTTAGAGCTAGAGTGTGAACTTTGCCTTTCCATCGCTATTCGGCACACCGACGCCTTTCAGAATAGAGAACGGACAATTGATTCCCCGGAACCCAGTATTCCTACTGGAAGCACTTCTCTGGTGCGAATTCCCTAGGAGCCTCAACTCCAAACCTCTCCAAAGGAAAACCTCACCCATGCACCAACAATGTAGGAGGAAGCTCCTCCTATGACTCCCAGAAGCAATCCAAAGACTACTCCCTCTCCCCAGCTCCAGAATACAAGTAACGATTTATGGACCCTTAAGTTTGATGGGTCCCAGTCTAAACAAGGCTGTGGGGTTAGAGTAGAGTTAATCAACCCGTGAGGGAAATCCTTCCTTGCATCCTACAGACTGCAGTTCAACTACACAAATAATGTTACAGAGTACGAGGCTTTGGTCCTTGGACTCTTATTTGTGTTAAGAAAAGGAATCACCTGCCTCCGGGCTCTGGGTGATTCAGAGTTGATTATAAAATAGGTCCAGAGTCAATACACATGTCATGACAAAAGACTAGCTACATACCGCAATCGGGCATGGAGCCTTATTGAAGATTTTGATGCCTTCGGCATTGATCTTATTCCCTGGTGACAAAATTATGTCCTGAATGCCTTCGCTATCTCTGCCAGCCCACTTGAACCCAGGGCTGGCTTGAGACTCTGAAGATTTTCAGTTGAGATGATCCCCACCCCATCCATCCTAGATAATGTCACCCACTTTCAGGTTTTTGAGGACGATCAACATATCTTGGCCTTCATGGCCAATGTTGGTGTCTTTGAGGACCATATAGTGGAGGAATGAGACCATGATGATACCAGACAGGGTGACAAAGATGATGGGATCATGGACCTACCCACTAACACCATCCCAAAGGGGATGGTCACACTTGAACGTATCTTTGACTCGGACCCTCGGGGCCGAAAAAAGATGTCATCCTCCTCTAAGGGAGGAAAATTTGAGAAAGTAAACATCGACCAACCCGGTGAAGAAAAGATGATACACATTGGCACCTCTTGCTCCCCTAAGGAGAAGGAGAAGATTCTCATGGTTCTCTGAGAATACATAGACATAATTGCATGGGGATATGAGGATTTGAAAACATATGACACATCCATTATGACTCATACCATCCCCTTGAAACCTGATGCTAAGCCTTTTCGGCAAAAGCAATGACCGGTCAACCCACTGATCAAGCCTCTGATTCATCAAGAGGTGGAAAAATTGCTATCATCCTGGATAATCTTTTCAATCCGGCACACTACGTGGGTTGCCGATTTGGTCCCTATGAGAAAGAAGAGCGGCAAAATTTGCTTGTGTGTGGATTTCCAAACTTGAATAGGGCCTCCAAGAAAGATAATCACCCTCTCCCCTTGTTGGATGAGGTGTTGCAGATAGTGAATGGATCCCAAATATAACCAAGTCATGGTTAAGTACAAAGATAGAGAGAAAATGACGTTCACCACCAAGTGGAGAACGTTTGCATATCAGAGGATGCCCTTTGGCTTGATTAACGTAGGGGCCAAATTTCAAAAGGCCATGGACATTGCGTTCGAGGGCCTCATGAATCGGTGTATAATCATCTACATGGATGATTTGACCATCTTTTCCTGGGATAGGCGTGAACATTCCACCCACCTCGCTCAGATTTGTGAGAGATGCCGCCGGTATAGAATATCCCTCAACCCCAAGAAATGCATATTTGGAGTCACTGAAGGGAAGTTGCTCAGACATATTATCTCCGAGAAGGGTATATCCATTGACCTGGAGAGAGTTGAAGCACTGCTAAATTTACAGATGCCTGGTAGCAAGAAAGAGATGCGGTCTTTCTTCGGAAAGATCAACTTTTTCTGGTGGTTCATCACTAGGTTCGCCGAGATAGTCAAACCACTCAATGAAATGATGGAAAAGGATACCAAGATTGAGTGGAGTCTTGAAGAAAAGCGGGCAATCGCCCAGATCAAATAGACGATAACGGAGGCACCTGTCTTGGCTAGTCCAGATGACTCCCTTTCATTTTACATTTACTCCTTTGCTTCGTTGTATTCTACCATGATAGTATTAAGTCAAAAGGTCAAAGGGGAAGAATGACCCATAGCTTTCATGAGCTCCCCCTTCAAGAACACTGAGGTCTAGTACTCATCATTAGAAAAATAGGCCTTTGCTCTTGTTTGCGCTGTGAAGAAATTCTAGCATTATATTCTCTGGAGCAAAGTGCATGCTATCATCCCAGACCAGGCTGTGAAATCTCTGCTGATGTAGAGTGAATTGGGTGAAAGGCGGGGGAAATGGATGGCCATCCTCCAAGAATATGACTTGGAAATACAGCCCATGAAGATAGTCTGAGGCTAGGGACTAAGTCGAGCAATGGCAGCAGAGTCTCCTCACATAGAATGTCAAACTTACACAGTGGAGTCTATCAGTCGAGACCCGTGGTATACCGATCTGGTATAATTATTGTTAAACAACAAATGCCTGGAGGGGTTACCTCCCAGTAAATGCCGTGCCCTGTGAATGAAAAGCGCTCACTTCATGATCAAAAACTTTGTGCTTTACCACAGGAACTATGAGGGAGTGTACCTTTGGTGCATTGACAGAGACCAAGCTGCGAAGATGATCGATGAATTCCACGGGTAGTTTGGAACCGGGCATGGCTCAGCCGATGCCACCGCCCATCAAATCCTCCGGGCTGGTCACTATTGGCCCTATATATTTAAGGATGTTTACACTCACGTTCAAAGATGCCACACTTGCCAAACCATGGCACATCGTGAGCGTAATCTGGCTATGCCTTTACAACTAGTCTTCGAGGCTAGGCCTTTCACCCAATGGGTATTTGACTTCATCGGGGAAATCAACCCCAAATTTTCTGCCAACCACCGGTACATCCTAACTACTACTGATTACTGCACCCGGTGGTTGGAAGCCATACCTTGCAAAAACAACACGACAGACGTAGTCATTAAATTCCTGAAAGAAAACATCATTACCAGATTTGGAATGCCCTTTGCTTTAGTATGTGACAATGGTCTGGAGTTTTCTTTGGCACAATTACTTGAATGGACCTACAATTGGAAGATCACTCTGAAGTTTTCTAGAAACTATTACCCCCAGGGGAATGATGTTGCTGAATCTACAAACAAAAATCTACTTAAAGTGATCAAGCACCTGCTAGAACAGAATCCCCGGGATTGGCACCAAAAGTTGAGATTCACCCTCTAGGCAGATTGCATTCGAGTTAAGGCCACCCTAGGAACATCCCCATTCCATCTAGTTTATGGCCAGAACCCAGTATTCCCAATCAACTTACAGATCCCAGTCTTGTAGTTTATGTAGGAATTTAGCAACCGGGATAATATCATGGAGGTTTGGCTCCTAAATCTAGTGTAGATGGAGGAACAATGAGACACGGCCCTAGAACATTTCACGCGTCATCAAGCAGTGGTAAAATGATGGTTTGACTGAAGAGCCCAATACAAGGCCTTTTAGATTTTGGACTTGGTCCTGTTGTGGGACAAGGCCCAGGAAAAGAAATGAAAGCACACCAAGTTTCAATGGCTTTGGCTCGGACCAGACCTAATCTCAGAAATTTGCAGGGCGAATACCTATCACCTTATCACCATGACTGGAGAACCTATCCCATTTCCCATCAATGGACAGTTTCTCAAATATTATTTTGAATGAGGTAGGTTTGCCCAAAGTTGTATTTTATGTAAAGTTCCTAGCTTGTAAATATTTATTTCCTAGTGCCTTGTTAGGAGGTACCTTGTCTTGTAGATAGTCTTGTTGGCCGTCCTTCGGGACTGTCCTTTTTCTTTGGCTATTTTCATTTTCTTGTCTTCTTTTTGTGTTTCAACATTTTGTTCTCCTTTTGTGAGGGTTGGAATGCTTCACATAACATCTAGTTTCTAGGATGTTGTCTTTAGCATGGTGAGCTTAAGAGTCTGTTGTTAGTATGGTGGAATCAGTCCAGTCTCCAGAGTTATTTTACAAGTTTGGTAGCACATTATGAGTAATCTTCATGGGGTTTATTTCTAGAAGTCTGGAAATTAGTGAAATAAGAACAAGGGACAAGTAATCGGACACATCGAGGGTAGATCGGTTGCGCTAAGTTGGTTGACCCAAGTGTAAACTTTTAAAATATTTTTCCTAGGCCCGGAGTTTTTCTCCCCCATTCAGCACATTAAGGTGGGCAGAAGGGTGAAAGAAGTACCGCCATTAAATTTAGCAAAGCTTAAGCTTGATGGTGAAAGAAGTACCGCCCCCCACCTAGAAACATAAAAAATAACAAGAAAAATAAGTGGGACAAAACTCCGATCTCTGGGAGAAATGAGAAAATCTGATGACTTCGAGGTTTGATATACTTAGTGCCTCTTCTCTACTTCTCCCAGAGGTCATCGGCTTGGTTTTCCTTCTAAAGCACACACTTCACCACTGATGAAAAGACCATGGACTAAATCGCGTATGGCTAGATTTTCTCAGACATGTTACTCTTTGCATGTAAGATACTTCGAGTAATGATTTGTTCCAGTTTTGCTAACCAGAGATTCTAAAGTTCTCAAATGCACCAAGGCATTCATCCTAGATAGTCGCCATTTGTTATGCCCTGCATCCCCGTTCCTACATTTTGTTTGCAAAATGTTGGGTCCCCCTTTTTTCTTTCTACTTCCTTTGTTTTCTTTGTTTTCCTTCTCCTAAGTTTTCTTCCCCGCGGTGTTGTTTTTGTTCTTGTTTTTGTCTCTCGTGTCTCCAGGACCCAGTCCCATAGTTGGTCATCCTTTATCGGGAGCCGGATTCTGGACTCTGAGATCCTTTGCCACAATGTCTTCTTTTTGTAAGAAGGTATGGTTGCATGGAATCCCCCGGCCCAGAGTCTAGAGGTCTATCTGTCTGGAGTTTGCGAAAGGAAAGGTAACTTGCTTTTTACTGCGAGTATAAATATAAATTACTTGTCATTTTCACAATTACCGCGATTAAAATACTTAAGCAATTTGAGAAATTTAAGAGCGATTTTACAGCGATTTAGCGAGAATCTAGTGCGAACCATTCCAAGCTATTCTAAACAATTGTGGGTGGTTTGTGGTGGTAAGCGGTGATCGTTTGATGGTAGAGGCTATTGCAGAGCATTTGCGGCATAAGTCCCTTTCCTTTCCCTTCTTCATTTTCAGGTTGGTGCCTTCCTTTCTATTTTCCCGCTTCTTGGTTTGTCTGTTTTTCGCGTTGTCTTGCATTTCTGTTGCGTTTCTTTCTGGTTCGCCACCCGTTGGTGGGTCAGCTCTACCAGAGGGTTGTCCGCCCTCTATGCAGATGTAAGATAATGAGCAAGTTGTAGATGTTTGTACATTGTCTAGTTTTTGTGAGTAGCCGCTCTGCATTTTGTGTATATATGTACATTTGGTGTATATTATTGTATATCCCTCTACTTGTTGTGTATATGTCCTTCATCTCTACTTAGGTTAGGTGTATATTCTATGTGTAGCTGTTTGGTAGTTTGTTGAGCTCGTCGTGCTGCATTTGTTTCCTATTCTTAATTTGCGAGCTCGCTCTGGGCAGAATACCGCCTGGTTGAAACTCAGCTCTCGACCAGTTTCAACCAGGTGGTTTTCTCTCTCCTCTATAAACCATCCTGCCCTTCATTTATGTCCCATGCACACATTTAAATTTGTCCAAGTGGCCTTCACTTTTCACGCATTCAGACATTTGGCTCCACCACCGTCGCTATAACTTTCATTTATTGCCCAGCCACGTGACGTCCACGTAGGTCTAACGGCTTGCTTTTTGCGCACGCCTTCCAACAGTTAGTTCTCTGGACTCCGGGTCTCTTGCCATCACCCAACCCATGTCTTGCCTTTACTAAGTGTGATGAGACCCCCGGGCTCAGATATTGGTTAAATTTCCAAGTTTGCAAAATATATATACTTTCTGGGATTTTTGAACTAAGCTAACTTTTTAGGGGAAGTAAGAGCCACGGTGGTAAGATCTCTAGACCCCAGAATAATATTTATTTATCTATTCTGGCGGTTGCCTTGCCTTGCAAGTTTCTAGAACAACATACTTTCATCATGTCTGAAGCTTTCGCATCTTCACCACCTGGGAGTTCGAAACTTCCTTCTACGGCGGTTACCAAAGTAGCTGTTAGGTCCAAAATAGAGAAGGCTCTGGAGAAACTACCCATGAGCATGAAATACATAAAGGACAATGTTATCATGGGCTCAAAGATTGAGTCCAAAGTCCAGTTCATTACTGACACTAGCGTCAGGACATGGCCCAAAATGCATGCCTTGGTAAAAGTGATGTACATTCTTCGACAGGCCGGGGATCCATTGGCCATTAAAATCATAAATTCTGGGATTCTTAAGGTAGCTTGTTTCCCATGCTCGATGTAGTCACCAGAGCTTATTCTTACACTTGCAGTGCACTACAACTCTTCTATCTGGGCTATCATGCTCGCAACCCTAGAACCCACCGGATATCCTACTCCCATGGTGTCCCTCAACCCTGATACCTTCCAGATGGGTTTGGGAATCCCTCAATTTGACAAACCAACTGTGGTCACCAGATCAGATGCCTTGGCACAATTTAAATAGTTGGAGGAAGCAGCTCGGATATACATAAACAACCACTGGCTCAAGGCCCCAAAGAGGGATCCCAAGAGGATGAAGCTAGAAATCCCCCAGTCTGAATTCAAAGAAAGCATCCAGATGGGGATGATAGCATTATGCCAGGTCTTCGGGAAACCACATGCCTGAGAATTCTCTGAGTGGATGTATTACTTCTTGCTTGGTATTAGCACGGGCGGGGAACATTTTAACTGGGCCACCATAATTTCAAACCATGTGGATTCCCGGTTCCTTCAAATAGTCCAGAAGAAGAAGTTTTATATGACTTCCTATGTTCTCTGGGCCCTGACACAACAGCGACCCCGCACCAATGGGTTACTCACTGACGGCGTACTCAGGATAGCTCCCGGTCAGAAGGCCCCTTGGGATCATTTTTCACATATTCAATGGGAGGCCAGTTTCCCCAATTTTTTCTGAGTAAATGACACTTTTGTTTACTACAACCTGCTCACACCCACCCGGGATGCAGGATATCGCCTATCTATAGAGGTGATGAATTTGGTCCAGAGTTACGGCTATTACTATATACAATTTCAATAGCATACATACATAAGGGTAACTGGCTTCTCCGAAAAACCCTACTTGTTGCCCAAACATTGTGGGGACAAGATAATTCTCCTGGAGTATTGCAAGCAAATCCTGGAGTTGCACGCATTTTTCGGCCTGAAGAAGGTGACAAACATCCCATTCCCAATCACTTGTGGGAATTATTCATGTATTCTGGCCGCCGCCAAGGAAGTAGACAGTGAGCTTAAAAGTTATAACTTGGCAGAATTCTACTTGACGCAGAAGCATTTTGATCTGCGCGACAAAATTTCAACGACACTTCCCCGGGCATCAGAGCCCCACCAATACCACATGGAAGACTTTTGGGAAGATTGCAAGGACGACATGGAAGTTCGGGGCTGGCACTATGTCAGGATGACCATAGGGATGATGGAAAGATTGAAGCTCCAAAGATTTCTGGAAGACTTCGTAGACGCCGGCTCCACAGTAGATCCCCGGTACAAAGCAAAGGGGATTGATAAGTTGGCCCTCCCACCAGTGGACTGGGATGCCTAGGAGGGGCTCACTACCAAAGAGTTCACTCACAATGTGGTCGAATGCAGCCACACCTACTTTAAGAAGGTGTGCCCTGGGAGTATCCGTCGGGCTGCCCAGCCGATACCAAAGTTAACCCCGAGGGTCGAGACTTCTTCACAGGGAGGAGATAAAGGAAAAGGAATAATGGAGACTCCAGCTATGCAAGAAATCCCCATAAAAGAGAAAATAAAGCAATTAGTAGCGGCCTCCCAACAAATGAGAGAGAATTTAATTACATGGCTGGCTACTCTGGTACTCATGACCGGACCAATTCATCCTCCCTCCTCCCCTTCACTAGCGGCCTTGATGGTTAAGGAAACGGGGGTGGATCCAGAAGAGCAAGCATTACTAAGGGATGCGGGGCCACCCTTAGTCACTAGGAGAAAGAAGAGGCTTAACCAAAAGCTCAAGGTAGAGCCGGAGCTGGGGATGCCCTAGATCCCACAAGTTGAGATCCTTTCCTTTGACTCCTCGAAACCAGAGAGGGAACCAGAGCCTGCTAATGTCCCGGCCAATCCTCCCCCACAGGATGAATTTGATGATATTTTTGCAACCGATGAGTTCAGAAATCTATAGGGGGACATCGAGAAAATAGAGGCTAAAGTCCCAGCATAGGAAGAAGCTCTAGAATAAGAACCTACATGGGAGCAGGAAGAACAGATGGAGGAAGAGAAAGAAACAGAACAAGAGATTGCCTCCAAGGTCTCGGAGATATAGGACATGGGAGGGGATCAGCAAAGGCAAAGTGAACAAATGGCATCCACTGGGGGAACTAGACCTTTGGGAGAAACTGTAATCCCTGCTGCCGTGTTCCAAGTGCCACTCCTTGAAATGGCATTTGGGCAGATAATCACTGCGGCCCAAACACTAAATTTTGGCCCGATACCTCCCCCATTGCCAAAAGACATACCAATGGAAAAGGAAATCCCAGCAAAAGAGGTTGAGGAACAAGAGGAACAACAGGAAGAAGAAACCCCCAGGGTGGCCAATGAAGACCCAGACATAGCCAAAGATACAGATGACAAGGCAGAAGAAATAAATGTCACTGGGAAAAATGTTGTCGATGAATCAAAAGATATGGGTAGGGAGCCAGACGAGACCTGTACCACCGAAGAGGAACAATAGAAAGATGTTGGGGAAGAACCCAAGGAACAAACTTTGGCTAATAAGCCACCCCTGCCACCACAGTGGTTGGTCGAAACCAAGAAAAGGAAAGCTCCGCTGACTCCCAGAGCTCATCTCTCCCTGGTTGAGATGATGGCTCAAGCCCAGGACCCACCAAAGGCCAAGAAAGCCTGGATGGTTCATACTCTTCGAATCGAGCCAGGTGGAGAAACAGTTGTAGTGGTAGAAAAACCTCCCCCAGATGCTGACGAGGCAACCGTCGAGGCCGGAGATTACAATATTACAGAGATATCACTGGGAAACAGGGGAAAACAGGGTGAGGTAGACCTGTTGAAAGAGGCGGCTAAGGCAGTAGAGGCTCGTTATGAAAAGGAGGCCCAAAGGCTCAAGGTGGAAAATGAGAAAACTGCAAACCTCATAGGGTTGCTAACTAAGTTGGCCTGGCCTATCAGTGTTATTCCTCTGGAGGCCTCCACATCTGATGCACCACTACCACAGAGTGACATAGATTCATTACGGGCGATGAAAAAGAAAGCCCAGGCGGTCGATGAGTGGGTCACTCTACAAGTAGGAAATGTATGGTGTTTCCTGGTGTCCACCCTCCCAGACTTATATGCGGCCTGACACGTCCTGCATCAAGCCAAAACCACTGTCAACATATGGGAGGGTGACATAAAAAATTATGAAGCATGGAAAGTAGAATTTAAAGAACTCCTCAGCCTTAGGGAGGAAGTGGTTTCTGAGTCTAGAATTTTGGGGGAGGAGTCGTTCAATTTTGTGACGACCCAACACTCCAAAATTGACCTCACATTTTGGATAATCAAGCAACTAGTGGGAACTCTGCGGGAAAAAATCAACACGGTACAATATTCTTTTAATTTGTATAATTCTTTTGTTACGAAGGTCTCCAGAGCTGACCCATTCAGCACCGATACTTGCACACCGGAGGAGTACATCCTGGGGAAGTTTGATGAGCTGATGGAATCAAGGTATCAATCCTCAGAGGGAGTAGATGGTGCCCAAATGATGAGAATAACTCATATGGTACTCAGTGGTCACGATGCGGCGAAAATGGCCGATGAGTTTAAAGGAAATGTTCCAGACCTGGGGTAACAGATTGAGGTGGCTAAGTATTGGCGAGCTGGTCTTAAGGAAGTTGATGAAGATGGAATCTCCTATCTCCTCCAGACCTTCAATGATAATAAGCAACAATAAAGATTCTCCGGAGGCCGGAGAAAACCCAAGTATTTTTGTATTCTTTATTCTTTCAAAATGTAAGCTCCGGATCTTGGAGTCCCGGATCCTATACTTCGTATTCTTTCAGTGACCCATGTCCTGGTCCCCAAGGCTGACTAGTCACTTTCAAAGAAGTTAATAAAGGTTGTCAAAGGTCAAAGGGTAGATGAATACATCAAGGCATGTTGGATCAGTAAGAGGCTTTCTGGTAGATGATCTTCTCAAGGCGCCGCTTCTGATGTACACCTGGCGCATTGGAGGCAGGGTGCCGCATTTCCCAATTATGAGGCATGTAGCCTTGATCCCTAGGGGATCAGATTTCTTCCTTCTCTTTCTCAGTTCCCTTCTCAAGGCCGATTCTTCCACTCCATCTTCTTGTCTTATTCTTCTGACATGTCAGACCTTCTCCGTCTCGAGGTCTTTTGTAAAGTGGTGCAGGTAGTACCAGCCACTGGATAATATATTTTGTGGCAAGATGTAAAATAGGGTTAGGGTTAGGGTTAGAAGAAAAATATGTATAAATAGCAAGTCCGGCCCTATTCCAATGGTCGGCAAGATTGATGATTTTGCAGCCCATAGTAATAGAAAAGAACTATTTTCATTTTAGTTGCAGAGCTCAATACTCCTTGGTCTTTAAGCTTTCAGTAATCAGATGCTCCCTTGGAGCTGCCATTATACCATGTACCAGTGCTTACTGGAAGGAATGTTAATGAAGAAGAGATGGTTCTTGCAATGACGTTGTTGGCACTTTGTCTTCTAAGTTAATGGTATTTTATGTTTAATGTTCTTCATGTCTTCTGCTCTGATATTTTAAGTAGATTAACGACCTCCTTTCCCTTGCTACTGATCAAATATGAACTGATGGTTGTGTATTTCTTCGGTATTTAGTGTAGTATATCAGAGAATTATTGATGCATTAAATTTTTAAACATAACTATAGGTAGATGTGATATCTCTAACCCTGCAGGATCTTTTTCAATTTATTTGCTAAGTGTAAAATGCTTGGAGAAACCCCACCTTCCTGAATCCTCGGAGAGAATGAGTTGAAGAAACCAGCTATCCCCCTTGAAAACAGTCACATCTCCCAATTGAGCCCCGCATTGTTGAGACCCGACCCTTAGGTGCTTGGAGGCCCGGGGAATCTCATTTCCCTGGATAACCTTTGCAGGCGAAGTTGGCCGGTACCCCGGTACCCGGTGACAACTTACACTTGTTGGCGGACCCAGTCACCAAAGTCCCGTCAACAAGGGTTTGTCTGTGCTTTAGTCTAGACCACAAGGTTTGGGCATTGTAATCAATATTGTATAGCTAATTGATTTCTCTTTGGGTGGCTTTCATAGTATTGATGTGGTTCTGTAATGTAGACCAAACAATACCACACCTTTTTCATTCCTCATTGTGTCTTTTTCTTTTGTAGTTCTATAATCACTTTATATCTAATTCTTTGTAGGGTGGGGTCCTGAGTATTTCATCTATCAGCATGCTTAACTGTATCAGATCTAGCTATGAGGGATCCCCTTTGAGGTAAGGGAATTTACCCTATATCTCTTTCATTGTTTCCTCTATTTGTTTTGAATGTTGAACATATTGTTTAAGAATATCACCTCAGGTTGTCTGATGGAAAATGACCTGTAATTGAAACTTTAATAGAAAGGATATGCTCCCTATATGTACTTGAGTCAAGTAATTGTGAAGCTGCTATGATTTAAATTAGATGTTACCTGACCAAGAAGTCTTTAAAAAGGTTTCAATGGAAAAACTACTGAGGTGAAGAGTGTATTATTCTGAGGAGGCTAAGACGGATATTTGGATGAAAATTCTTTATATTTTGCTTCTTCCTTGCTTAATATCTTGTAAGCTTTTGTTGTTTCTTCTATGATTTCCACCTTTACCTTTTCGGTGGCCTCTGATTTGTTGAAATAAATAAATTATAGCTAGCCTAGTCCATGGTCGGCACAGACCAAGAAGGTTCCATAAATACAAAAGAAACATGTGCAGCCATTTATAGCCATCCAATCATCTTTTCTCACATGTCTTTCATTAATATGCCAACTACCTGTAATCTATAGTCTTCTCCACATTTATTGTATATTTTCTTATAAATAGAATGCTTGAGCTAGCCATTTTCATCGCTCATTTTGGTTAAGTCTTTTTTTATATTTGGTATGTCTTTGTGTTATGTTTTTATCATGGTATCAGAGCCATGAGTGAGGACTGGTGAATATAGTTCTGGAAAGTGAGTTGAGAGAGAATCGAGGGATTTAGGGAGATTGCTGATAGAAAACAACCCAGTTGGAGAGTACATATAATCTGCTGGAAGTAATATTGTTGTTGGAGCAGACAAGACAAAAGTGCTGAAAGTATGTTTGATTACAAGCTGCATGTGGTTAACTGACATGAATAAAATAGGAGTGATACAAATGAAGTGTAGTGCTTTCTTTCATCTATGAAAAGATTGTATTTGAAGGATAGAAGAATATTGGTTTAAGAAATCTTTTGAGTTATCTTGAAGGGGAAATTTTATGTGTGGGGTGTATTGCTCTATATTGTTATGATTAACTATTCTGTGGTGATCTTGGAAAACATGTTTTAAAAAAAAAAAATTATGGTGAAATAATCTGGCTTGAATATTGAATGGTGTTGCTTTGTAATTGAGATATTTGAGGGATCTTATGTGTGATTATGGATTATAATGAGAAAAAAAAGTCTCTTTGGAAGATGCAACTTGTTGTATGCCGCAGGATTGTTTTCTGATATAGTGATCAAGCATATTTGAAGGTTATTCTTGTAAGCGCACTTTGAAAAATTTATGTTCTCATATTGTGAAGTGGTTGATAAAAGTGAAAAGTGGTGCCTATTTTTTATTGAGGTGAAGAGTTTGGTAAAGCTATCTTAATTCTTGTAAGCCATAAGTTTTTTTAAGTCCTTGTTTGTTTGGCTCATAAGAAGGCCCACATCAAGGTGCGATATTTGCTAGAGGCTCGGTGTTTGTGTGATTGTGTGTTTGGAGAGTTTTATTGTGTTTTGATATGACTACCACTGAAATGTCTAATATTGTGGTTAGGGAAAATTAGATGGCACTAATAATGCTAGTTGGAAATGTGAGATGGATTTAATTTTACAAATGAAAGGTTTATGGGAACTAGCAACAGAAGAAAAACCTACAGATCAAAGAAAACATGCAAAATGAGATAAAATGGATTTGAATGCAAGTGCTACACTTTTATGGAAAATTAGTTCAGGGAGTAGGCCTCATGTTCAAAATTTGAAAACAACAAAAGGAATATGGGAAACTCTGAAAATAATGTATTAAAGAACTAGTAAGTTAAAAGTGATGGACATTAAGAGGCAATTAACTCATTTGAAAATGAAAGGAGGAGATAGATTGAATAGTCATATTGCTAAATTGAAAAATTTATGAAATCAACTTGCAATGATGGAGGTTGAGTATAAAGACTCTGAAATCATAGATTTTTTAATTGAAAGCCTTCCAAATGAGTACAATAATTTCATTCATACATTGGAACTAACTGGAAAATTTGAGAATATCAAGCTAGAAGAAGTGTATGGTGCTTTGTTGAATGAAGAAGAAAGGCTTTAAAAGTTTACAAGTGAGTCTAACAAGAGTCAAGAATTTATAGCTAGAGGAAAATATAAGAATTACAATCAAGGAAGATCATATCCAAATCAAAGAACAAATCAAGGGAATCAACATAGAAATAATCAGAGGCAATGGAGTCAACAAAGGGATAATCAAAATAGACAAAGTTATCAAAGGCAACAAAATGAATGGAGCAATTACAAAAGTAACTTTAAAGGAGAAAGTGCTATCATATGTTATAATTGTGGACAAGGACATAAAATTGATCAATGTTTTAAGAAATCACAATGGAGATTTAATCAAAGATGGCAATCAAATTTTGTTCAAGACGAGGATGATCATCATATAATGATAGCTTCTTTAGCTGCTCAAGGTGATTCAAGAAATGCATGGTATATTGATTCAGGAGCTAGCCAACATATGACTTACAAAAAAAAGCATTTTTAGCTCTTTAGAAGAAACAAAAGGTGGAAGAATATTTCTCGATGATGATAGTTCACATGATATTGAAGGAATAGGTACAATTTCAATGAAAGAAAATGGTGGTAAACAATTGGAAACAACTAATGTGAATCTTGTACCTAAGTTAACCAAAAATATTCTTTCAATGAGTCAAATAACTCAACATGGTTATAAGGTGGAGTTCTATTTAGATAAGTGTTTGATCAAGAATATTAATGATGGATACAGGATAGTGGCCACAGGAGTTGAGAATGATGACATCTACAAATTTTTAGCATTTGTTGATAAGAAAGCTTATCTTACTATATGATCATCCTTAAGTGAGCTATGACATCAAAGATATGGTCACTTAAACTATCAAAGTTTGGCTATGCTTTCAAAGATGGATATGGTTGATGGACTACCATAGATAGAAGTAAACACAATTGTGTGTGAAAGATGCATGGTTGGTAAACAACATAGAGACACTTTTGAGAGGTCTACATGGAGGGCAAGCAAAAGCCTTGAACTTGTCCATAGTGATTTGTGTATCCCTATGAGTCCCACATCAAAGGGAGGAGCTAGGTACATCTTGACATTTATTAATGATTTTTCAAGGAAAGTTTGGGTTTACTTCCTAAAGAAAAATGATGAAGTATTTTACAAATTTGAAATGTTTAAATCTCTTGTGGAAAATGAAAGTGGAAATAAGATCAAGCAAATAAGAACTGATAATGGTGGAGAATATGTGAATAACAAGTTCAAATATTTTTGTGAGTATCATGGAATCAAGAGGGAAATGACTGTTAGATATACTCCTTAACAAAACGGTGTTGTTGAAAGGAAGAGTAGGACTTCAGTAGAAATGACACATTGTATGATACAATCCAAGGATCTTCCTTTGTTTCTATGGGTTGAGGCTGTTAATACTGTATCTCATGTTTTAAATAGATCTCACACAAGTTGTTTGCAAAATATTACTCCTGAAGAAGCATGGAGTGGGAGGAAACCAAATGTTAAGTATTTTAGAGTGTTTGGATGTGAAGCATATGCTCATATACCAGATGAGATTGGAGAAAGGAAATTTGATAAGAAAAGTGTTAAGTGCATCTTTGTGGGGTATGATGATCGAAGGAAAGGATATATGTTGTATGATCCTAGTGTGGAAGATGTGTTTACAAGTAGGGATGTCAAGTTTAATGAAGGGTTTGATGATATGAAAAAATCCTCTCCCATTCCACAAGTGGCCATAGATAATCACGAGTCTTCCAATGATTTTGAAACTTGTGATAGTTCTAAGGAAATCTTTAACATAGCCGAGGAATCTAGTCCTCCTCTAAAGACCAACAATATTCAAGATATTTATCAAAGGACTCAACAAATTAATTATGCTTTAATGACCACCATAATGAAGACCAATGATCCTCAAACATACGATGAAGCCAAGGGACAACATGAATGGAAACAAGCTATGAAAAGTGAGTATGATTCTTTGATAAAGAATAAAACTTGGAAATTAGTGGAGTTACCAAAGGGTAAGAATGTGGTTAACAATAAGTGGGTGTATAAGACTAAGTTCAAGTTAGATGGAAGTATTGAAAAGCATAAGGCAAGACTAGTGGCCAAATGGTATTCACAAAAAGAGGGAATAGATTACACAGAAATATTTTCCCCAGTAGCAAAGATTAGTACTGTCAAGACTATTATAGCATTGACAACACATTTAAAGTGGCCTCTTCATCAAATGGATGTTAAAAATGCATTTTTGAATGGAGAAATTGATGAAGAAATCTATATGACACAGCCCCAAGGATTTGAAATTCCAGGACAAGAACACTTGGTTTGTAAATTAAGGAAGTCTCTATATGGATTGAAATAAGCTCCAAGGGCTTGGTATGCTATAATTGATGAATTTTCCAAATTCAAGGCTTCCAAAATAGTCCTCATGATCCAAATTTGTATGTGAAGGAATTTGATGATGGTGGCATCATAATTATTGTGATTTATGTTGAGGATCTTATCATTAGAGGACATAACATGAATCAAATTAGTGACATAAAGTTAAAATTGCAAGATACATTTGAGATGACTGATCTTGGTTTTCTACATTACTTTCTTGGTATACAAGTATGGCAGAAAGATGATGGAATTTATCTCTCTCAAACCAAGTATGCTCTAGACTTATTGAAAAAGTTTAGGATGGAAGATTGTAAAAGTGTGTCTACTCTAGTTGCGCCAGGTTTAAAGTTTAGCAAAGATATGGAAGGAGGAGATGTTGATCCTACATTATACAAGTAATTGGTTGGTAGTCTTGTGTATTTAACTCACACTCGACCAGATATTTCTTTTGCGGTCAGTGTGGTTTCCAAATTTTTGAGTTCCCCTAAGGTCCCACATTGGATAACAACAAAAAGAATATTATGATATGTGCAAGGGACTTTGACAATGGGTGTCTATTATTCATCTCATGGAGATCTTCAACTTATTGGCTATTCAGATTCTGATTGGGTAGGATGTGCAGATGACCGCAAATCAACTACAGGTTATGTTGTCTATCTTGGTGCAGGTCCCATTTCATGGTGTAGCAAGAAACAATCTACTATTGCTCTATCTACTACTAAGGCTGAATATACTGCAGCAAATGAAGCAGCTAAAGAAATAACTTGGCTACAAGCTATTCTATCAGTACTCAAGCAACATCAAGTAGGACCTTCTATACTTCATTGTGATAATCAGAGTGCCGTCTCATTGTCCAAGAATCTAGTGTTTCATGCTCGCACAAAAGATATTGAGGTCTTATCCAGCAACAGGTGATTCATCTTCAATATTGCAAGAAAGAGGACCAGATTGCTGATATATTTACAAAGGCATTATGTGAGGCTAAGTTTTTATTTCTTAGAAATATTTTAGGCTTACAAGCCATCACATGATTGTTTCATGGTTGTCATTCGGGGGGATTCTAGTGAATTCCAACCATTGTATTTAGAGAATAAATTATTGTAAATAGGTACCTGACAAGACTTTAGGCCGGGACCTATCCTTTCTAGATTATGGGGGGATACATAGAATAGTTAGTATAATTAATTTAGGGGGGATGTTGAAATAAATTAATTATAGCTAGCCCAGTCCATGGTCGGCACAGACTAAGAAGGTTCCAGAAATAAAAAAGAAACATGTGCAGTCATTTATAGCCGTCCAATCATCTATTCTCACCTGTCTTTCATTAATATGCCAACTACCTGTAATCTACAGTCTTCTCCACATTTATTATATATTTGCTTATAAATAGAATGCTTGAGCTAGCCATTTTCATCACTCATTTTGGTGAAGTCTTTTGTTATATTTGATGTCTTTGTGTTATGTTTTTCTCATGATTTCTCCAATATCAGCTTATATATTCTCTTCTTGGTCCTGAGATTCTTCCTCTATACCTCTTCATCTTCAATATGGTAGTGAGAGTATCCACGAGGTCCGGGCTCTATGGTGTCTATTATGGTGATGTCTTTATCTACATGAAAAAAGATTTATATAGATACTTTTGTACCATGGCATTCAAAACTCTCCACTAATATTGTATTCTCTTTTGAAAATCCTTAAAGAAGCTGAAATACTAGTGCGTAGGCATTAGGCTCCGAAAATTTCTCAACATAACCTTTAACTTGGACTGCTACTGGTCTATCTATGTTCCATACTTTTATGACATATTAAGGTAAAGCATTCATAAAACAGAAAACAAGGCAAATTAACAAAGTATCATATTGGAAATAATAACGAATTGTCTTCTTCTAGGCTGCATTCTCCAGTAATTTCATTATGAGAGCTTAACATAGATCAGAGTCTTTATCTTCAACCACCATCTGTCACATCATGTGTATTGTAATAGTGGTGGCAAAGCCCTCTCGATTGGTAAAATAGCTTTTGTACAGTGTTGTAGATAGAAACACATTCAATGTAAAAGTAACCTAGATAATTCATATGACTGAATACTATCATTCATCTGTGAATTGAGTGTGCTAAATCTGGAATCAAAAGAACGTACCATGATAAACTTTATTATTTCATGCACTTAGTCACAACACTTGTATAAATAAGTGCAACTTTGGAAAAGTCCTCATCATGACCAGATATGTACCTTAATAGAATTACAGCTATGTCCTCGCAAGCAAGTTGGAAACAAAACAGAAATACAGGAGACAAAATGTCCCATGGTTACTGTGACTCCAAGTTTAGGTTTTTCATAACTCGACATTTCATGAATTGGAAATATTACACGCAAATTTATAGTCCATCACTATGGAGTGGGTCTTGCAGTGTCACCTGTGTGTGCTGTAAGGGATGAGTTTTTGGATTGCATGTGACTTATTTATCTCCTATTGTAAGATAGACACAAGTCCACTGCAACCCTATAAATATGAGTATGAATGATAACAGGGGACAAATAGTGCATGTCCATATAAAATTTATATCAGTTCCAAAATGCTAGCACAATCCGGACATATGATATTTAAGAGCCCATTCATTCTTAACACGAGGTAGGGAGTTCTTAATGGAAGTAATTGATATTATACTAATAGCTGATTTCCCAAACCACACAAATTCTGCCTACAGTCATTATGAAGACTTTTTTTTTCCCATAAAATTATAAACAAATCCCTTCTTTCAAAAAAAACAATCTTATTCATGTCATCCACATTGTTATTAGAAATTAATTTGTGGCCAAATGCACATATGAAAAGTTAGGATGTCCTTAATATCATAATGTGGAAAAGCTTGTGGCATGTGAACACCATGAAATAAATAAAATCTCTTTAATGCTCATTGAAAAGCAAAATTACTCTACTCACCTCACTTCCTAACCCAATTTCCATTCCTTGTTTCAACTCTTCTTTTCTTTTATAAGAAATGATGAACAAGTCGGTTCGTAGCAGGGTTGGCATTCTAGGGCATTAATATATCTACCCACTAACATATTTTCTATATTAAACTTAGTTTCAGATTCAATGTCATGTTTATGATTGAAAAAGAAGCATAGATATTGTTGTGTATTGACTGGTATGGTTGTGAATACGATGCAGGAAGTGCATTGGCTTTGTTCATGTAACTAATATTGATGATCACATGTATTGGATGTAAACAGTTTGAACATAATATGATATCCCAAAATAGTAATATTGATTAGATGAACATTAGATGGGTTTACGTTGAGATTGCAGATAAGTGTCGACACATATTTAATGTGTATACCTCTCATAGTTTGTGGAGACGAACTTCCACCATATGGCTATGGACATGTAAATACGATGTGTACACTTCATAGTGCGTGTGATACATATACAATGTGTATACATCATATAATCAACGCCATAGTTCAATAAAGTCTTTACCTTCTTCCCAGTTAGGCAAGACCAGCAGGTGGAATCTATGATGAAGCCCTTACCCAAAGCTTATGTCAAATGCTTGCAATCTTCCCATCGGACACAGCATCAAATTTACTCACGACGCGAATGCTTCCTGAAAACTTTAAACTACGCGATCAAAAATGAGTTCAAATGGACGTCAAATACAAAAAGTCATATATTCAAAATAATGGAGACGACAACAGAATGGACGTCAAATTCAACCATGAAATACAGAACTGGCGGTCATCGAGACGTCAAATTCCAAATAATCAGTTTCAAAATGACGGTCATATAGATGTCAATTTTCACATATTGAATTCGCTGGTGACGGTCATATGAACGTCAAATTTAATAAATCTGATTTAGTAGTGACGGTCAAACAAACGTCAAATTTAACTTACTGATATAGATGTGACAGTCATATGAACGTCAAATTTAACTTAATGATATAGATGTGACAGTCATATGAACGTCAAATTTAACTATACTAATTCAGTTTCGACGGCCATATGAACGTCAACTTTAACTATTTCAAATTAGTGGCGACGGTCATATTAACGTCAAATTTAACTACGTAAATTCAGCTGCGACGGTCATGTGAACGTCAAATTTAACAAAATTAATTGAGTTGTGACGGTCATATAAACGTCAAATTTAACAGCATTTTTTGCGTTTGACGGCCATATGAACTTCAAATTTAACAGCATTAAATGCGTTGTGACGGTCATATAAACGTCAAATTTAACATTATAAAAATGAGTTGTGACGGCCATATGAGCGTCAAATTTACATTCAAACTCTAACCCTAAACCCTTACGTAACCCTAAACCCTAAACCCTACATAACCCTAAACGCTGACCGTAAACCCTTACGTAACCCTAAACCCTAATAACGTCAATAATCCTGAGGGTTGACGATTCTCGGCGATTTCAAGCTTGAGGTTGCCGTCGGGTTAATACAGAGAACAATCCTGTATTCAATGTTTGCCGATATCTGCATAGATCAACAGTCCGAACAAAGAGCTTGTCATTCAATTTCTCATTATTATGCTAATTTTATATATTCACCAAAAGTGTTTAGCGATTGGAAATCTAACGTTAGTTTTGTTTGATTGATTCAAGCCCCTTGGAATATCATTAGCAGTATTAGAATGGCAATTGATGAGGGTAAAGTGGAAGTAGTAACAGTTTGCCAGTTTAAGAGCGTTATACTTCCACCATTCCAAGGGACTCACTTTCTCGAAGATTACTCTTGCTTTGATGTAAGTCTCAAAATAATAAACATATTAAATTCAATGTGGTTAAGTTGCTTAAGGGTGGTCTATGACATCACTCTTATACTAACATGAGCCATTTTCCCCTTCTCCTAGTGGTCTATGACATCACTCCTCTAATGTAGTTATGACATCACTCCTCTAATGTAGTTATACCTACGAATAGTATAAAAAAAGGAGAAAAAGGAGCATGTAAATAGAAAATGCAACCCTTTCTTTCCGATAGATTTTTAATATTCTTTAATTAAATTAAAAATCACACTAGAGTTTTAATATTCTAGAATTAAATTAAAAACCATAGAGAGTGGTTTTGTGATTTTTAATTTAATTAATAAATGTCAAAAATAGGTCACGTCATGTGCAAATTTCCTCCCACCTTACCAACAAGGTGAATCTTATTACCTTTTGGTGTATCGAATGTGACCAAAGAAGTGATTCATTAGTATTTAAGTTTATTTAATGATCAATTTCCAACACCTAAGAGACATAGCAAGTTTTGTCATTTCGACACTCACTTCCCACTCAACCACATTTTCTATTTTGTAGTGAATATAGAAAGAGACCCCTTTCACAAAAAGAAAAATGTCATCTCCATGAACATTTGGCGTTGATGTCCTAAAAAATATCATCGAATTTGAATTTGAAGAAAGTCCACCAAACTCCTTGCGAGAGGCATCCACTATGCTACAAACGAGGCATACATACCTACCCCCCAGTGGGGTTTGAACTTGTGACCTCCCTTTCAAGAGTACAAGTTCTCCACCACTAGGCCAAATATGAAACTCATAATATATCAAAATATCGTGTGATTACTCCATGAAGTGAAGATCTCTATCAAAATATGAAACTAATAATATATTCTCATTTATAAGCCTATTATCTTGTCACTACACAAAAAACTCCATCCATTAGAGTTCTAACAATAGCTTAATAAATATCAATATCTAAAATTCTTTTATTATTTTTGTCTTAGACATAGTTTTTCACAGTGAATAGTAAGTAAATCTTATTGTCAAATTTTGAGGTGGTTGTAGTGCACAATTATTGGGGCATCTTTAAGTAGATAATGGACGACAATTTGAAATGACCACTTTTTGACCCTTATGTGCATAATACATCCCACAACACAAATTCAGTGAAATCCAATGTATTGTTTAAGATTGTTGGTGCGCAAAGTTAGCTATAGTGACTACTGGTACTTTCCCCCTATAAGCTAAGGTTAAAGGAAAAGCATCAAAACATAAAAATATAATGTCTCTTAGAAATAAATAAAGTAACTCTTGCATCATAAATATGTTTGTAAACATACATTAAGATAGGTTGATGTTGAGTTGAACCATAAACAATAATATAGATGAACTTGTTAATACAATTGTTAGTGAAATGTTCTCATGCCAACAACTCTTATATATATATATATATATATA